>JAVIAB010000092.1:175560163-175662663 GCA_032433765.1 Megaustenia siamemsis | reverse complement strand
ATTCACCTACATGAACTTTTAATGTGCGTAGAGTATATATTAGACAAGATGCATACGTAGGTTTATGTGTTGTGATTGTCAAAACTATTTCAAGATCGGTTTTCTCTTTCCTTTAAATAAACGCATTGCCAGATTGTCGGGTGACTACAAATTAAAAGTTACAAATTCGTCATTCCCAACAGACGAGTATTGGAAGATCCTATAATGAAACCCAGCCAATGTTTTATTGATCCTCACATCACGTGACAGCAACTGGTTACAGGCGCGGGTAAATAGAGAACTTTCATTGATAATGACTTGGTCAAGTTTGTTTACATCTTTTTTTTGAAATGGGATTGATCAATCAGTCAAGCGATTTGTATATAAATGATCAAACATATAAATGTTTATCTTTCTGTTATTCATATGTCGCTACTACTGTGGCATATCATGTTTTCCGGATAGCTATAACGGGATGCATTTTCATTCAGTTGAAGGCGACGAGAGGTCACATTGTCGGTTCCAGTAGCTTGATAGTTAAGCACGTCTACAAATGTGTTTGATTAATCGTCATTTTCTACTTGTACCACACTTTAAAGTATCATCATCAAGTACCGGGCCTGCTGGCGTGGGTGATCATATCTCTCCACAACTTTCGATCACAACAGTTATTTATCATTTCTGTTGTTGACCTTCTGCCAAGCCATTCTCTTAAACTGTCTGGTATCTTTTCTCATTGCTTCCCTCTACATCTTTGTTTCTCGATTTTTCCACTTGGCACAATATATTCAAGCTGTACCCTTCACATTACATGGCCAATAAATGATGATTGTTTCTTCCCAATATTGGAAATTAGCTCTCTTTTTATTTTGGCTTCTTTCAGAACATTTTCATTACTCTTCTTAGCTGTCCATGGTATTCTCAACATTCTTCTGTAAAACCACATTTCAACAGACTCCAGTGATTTTCTTGTCACTATCCTATCGTCCATGATTCACATCCATATGTTAAGATTGGCTCTACACAATATTTAAGACCTCTCTTTCTTGTTTCTATTGTCAAAAATGGATTGCATAGTATCTTCCTCATTTTGTGGAAAGCTGCTTTTGCCTGAGCCATTCTGCATCTCACCTCTTTTGTACATCTTCCGTCTGAGGTTAACAAAGTTCCCAAATATTTAAATTCACTTACCTGTTTTAATATTGTTCCACTTGTCTTTATTTTGCACTGAGGTGATGTCTTTTTCTTTGTTGTTACTATTACTTCTGTCATTTTGCTATTAAGGTTGAGTTCTCTATTTTTGCTTTCTTTCACTTTAATGTCTAACATTTCTTGTAACTCATTTTCACTCTTAGCGATTAAGAACTTTAAAGTATACTGATTAATATATAGTTCCTTTTTTTTCCTTCCTCATCTGCCTTTCAGCATCGAGGGGAGATATAATTTGTGGTCTTTTGCTCTTCCGTTCGCCTTCAAAGGACAAGAGTCAGGTTCGATCCTGTTCGACGGCTTCCGGGTTCACCCAGCTTTAAATGGGTACCGGATTGTTTCTGGGGAAATAAAGCGGCACAGGTGTAATACCAACCACATTACTCCCAAAAATCATGTGCCGAAGGTCTCTAAAAATGATGGTCACTAACACCATATTCCCTATACTCCACTTGGAGTGACAGGGCTTTTACATTTTTTTTTACTTTAAAGTGTACTGATTAATATATATAGCGCACACTTTAAAATATGTTGATTAATATAAAGTGCACCAGAAAAAAAGAATCATTTGAGATGGGAAGATTAAGTGTAGATCTTAAGTGCAGATATTAAGTGTAGATATTCAGCATAGGTGGATCATCAATTTAGATTTTCAGTGTAGCTCTTCAGTGTAGATATTCAATTTAGATCTTCGGTGTAGATCTTTAGTGTAGTTCTTCAGTTGAGATATTAAGTGTACTTCAGTGTAGCTCTTCAGTGTAAATCTTCAGTGTAGCTCTTCAGTTTAGATCTTCAGTTTATATTTTTAGTGTAGCTCTTCAGTATGGATCTTCAGTGCAGATCTTCAGTTTAAATCTTCAGTGTAGCTCTCCAGTGTACATCTTTAGCCTAGAACTAAAGTGTAGCTTTTCAGTGTAGCTCTCCAGTGTACATCTTCAGTGTAGCTCTTCAGTGTAAATCTTCAGTGTAGCTCTTCAGGGTAAATCTTCAGTGTAGCTTTTCAGTGTAAATCTTCAGTGAAGATCATCAGTGTAACTCTACAGTGTAAATCTTCAGTGTAGATAATTAGTGTCGTTTTTTTAGTGTAGCTTTTCAGTGTAGATCTTCAGTATAGATATTCAATGTATCTCTTCAGTGTAAATCATTAATGTAGCTCTTCAGTGTAAATCATTAGTGTAGGTCTTCAGTGTAAATCTTCAGTGTAGCTCTTCCCATGTAGCTCTTCAGTGTAGATCTTCAGTGTAGCTCTTCAGTGTAGATCTTCAGTGTAGCTCTTCAGTGTAAATCTACAGTGTAGCTCTTCAGTGTAAATATACATTGTAACTCTTCCCATGTAGCTCTTCAGTGTAGATATTCAGTTTAGCTCTTCAGTGTAGATCTTCATTGTAAATCTTCAGTGTAGCCCTTTAGTGTAGCTCTTCAGTGTAGATCTGCAGTGTAACTCTTCAGTGTAGATCTGCAGTGTAACTCTTCAGTGTAGATCTTCAGTGTAGCAGCTCTTCAGTGTAAATCTACAGTTTAGCTCTTCAGTGTAAATATACAGTGTAGCTCTCCCCATGTAGCTCTTCAGTGTAGATATTCAGTTTAGCTCTTCAGTGTAGATCTTCATTGTAAATCTTCAGCGTAGCCCTTTAGTGTAACTCTTCAGTGTGGATTTTCAATTTGAGAATTAGTCACAACGAAGTCACCTTCAGTATTGACAATAAATTAGCAATTAGACAAAAATGCACGTGACTATGTTACAATAATAAAAACATAACATAACTAGTCTTCCAGGACTGTCAGCGAGGAGTGGAGGGTCATGGTGTTAACTTCTTGATCCCTCCTTGATAATGGCTGGGGAGACCAAAGACATGACATAACACTAGTTTTGTAAGACGCAATTTAAAAAACAAAAAAGAAAGTATAAAATATGTAACCATTCGACACAAAACCGTGCCGATAACAATAACGTGATGCAGGTCATTGTCACCGTCTTCCTCAATGTAAACATTGCATGGGTAAAGTGTGGAGGGGCTGGTAGCATGGGTAAAGTGTGGAGGGGCTGGTAGCATGGGTAAAGTGTGGAGGGGCTGGTAGCATGGGTAAAGTGTGGAGGGGCTGGTAGCATGGGTAAAGTGTGGAGGGGCTGGTAGCATGGGTAAAGTGTGGAGGGGCTGGTAGCATGGGTAAAGTGTGGAGGGGCTGGTAGCATGGGTAAAGTGTGGAGGGGCTGGTAGCATGGGTAAAGTGTGGAGGGGCTGGTTGGTCTCCAGGTAAAAACGCCGGTCTCGAGATAGAGAGGTTGTGCGTTCAAAGTCCGGCTGTATCGGGATTTTTGTTTATGATTTCTCTCTTAAATTGTCTCTCTGAAATTGTCTCTCTGAAATTGTCTCTCTGAAATTGTCTCTCTGAAAATAATCTGAGTGAATTACTCATCAACGGAAAAATATGAGTACATCAGAAGACAAGAGTTATCTTCCTGTGCTGCAAGAGTTATCTTCCTGTGCTGCAAGAGTTATCTTCCTGTGCAACAAGGGATCTCTGTACAAACCGCTGTCAGGAAAAAGCGGATTAATACGGGAATTTTAGTTCCTAGTCTCTAGGGTTTCGCTAGAGGTTAATCTCTGGCGAAAGGAAAAAAAAAACCAAAAAAAAAAAACAATGCCGAAATCATTGTTTTACCTCATGAACTGAACTGTCAATGTTGGACCAAAATGTTCCGCTAGGAACTGCATGAAGCAGGCTAGTTGAAATTGTGAATTCATTCATATTTTCCAAAATGAAGCGAACAAAATCAGCATTTGTGAAAACAAATAAGAGTCACTATAAATACAGTTGGTGACACAAAAATGACACTGATTATAATATTGTGCATTCTGTTGAAGATTGCGCTTACGTTAACACAGTACAAGTACGAGATATGACATGATCGTTGTTTATATGTTACAGTTTATATGTTACAGTTTATATGTTACAGTTTATATGTTACAGTTTATATGTTACAGTTTATATGTTGCAGTTTATATGTTACAGTTTATATGTTACAGTTTATATGTTACAGTTTATATGTTACAGTTTATATGTTACAGTTTATATGTTGCAGTTTATATGTTACAGTTTATATGTTACAGTTTATATGTTACAGTTTATATGTTACAGTTTATATGTTACAGAGCAATGCCAAGAGTGGAAAAGATATCATCGTCATATCGTACATCACGGGAAATACCACGAAGTGTTTTTATTCACTTCAAGTTATTTCCTGTTACAATGTTACTTCATTCAACAAAATGCTGGGATCAGTTTACATGTTTACAAATAACATTTACCAACAACTAAACAAGATAACATATGTTGTTTAAATCGCAATTATTGATTTAGTTTTACAAATTAGATGTATGACGCAGGTGTCTCAATGAACAATTGTAATAGATGAATACGTATCAAATATAAAGAAATATGTGCATAACAGGAAACACGAATGAAAAAATACATACAGAATCTCAGCCATATTGGAAATAGTAAACCAACAATGCTCAATGTTATCATTGTGTTGTTAATTGTGAGTTAAAAGCTCCAGAGACTACAGTTAAATGTGGTAGAGACAGATAGACAGACATGCAGACAAATAGATAGGCAGGATGGAACGATGGATGGATGGATGGATGGATGAACCAATGGATAACAGCTGTAGACAAATACACAAACAAACTATCGACAAAATATCATCATGAAGTATCGGGCCTGCTGGCGTAGGTGATCATGTCTCTCCACAACTTTAGATCACGACCGTTAATTTATCATTTCTGTTGTTGACCTTCTGCCAAGCCATTCTCTTAAGCTGTCTGATATATTTTCTCTTTCCTTCCCTCTATCTCTTCGTCCCTCAATTTTCCCAGTTGTTACAATATATTCCAGTTGTTCTCTTCCCATTACATGGCCAAAAAATGATTATTGTTTCTTCCTATTATTGGAAATTAGCTCTCTTTTTGCTTTGGCCTCTTTCAGAACGTCTTCATTACTCTTGTTAGCTGTACATGCTGTTCTCAAAATTCTTCTGTAAAACCACATTTCTACATCTTCCAGTGATTTTCTTGTCTGTTGTACTATCGTCCATGATTCACGTCCATATGTTAAGAATGGCTCTACATAACATTTAAGAACTCTTTTTTCTTGTTTCTATTTTCAGAAATGGATTGCATGGTATCTTCCTCATTTTTTGCAAAGCTGTTTTTGCCTGAGCCATTCTGCATCTCATCTCTTTTGTACATATTCCGTCTGAGGTTAACAAAGTTTCCAAATATTTAAAATCATTACATGTTTTAATATTTTTCCACTTGTCTTTATTTTGCACTGAGGTGATGTATTTTTCTTTGTTATTACCATCACTTCTGTCTTTTTGCTATTAAGACTGAGTCCTTTATTTTTGCTTTCTTTCACTATAATCCAACATAATGTCCAACATTTCTTGTAGCACATTTTCACTCTTAACGATTAAGACTGTATCATCAGCATACCTTAGATTGTTTTATATTACAACCCCCGATTGTTATTCTAGGCATGCCCCTTATGGATCTTAAAATAATCTCACTATACATATTAAACAAATCTGGTGACAGCACACAACCTTGCCAAACACCCTGTTTTATTTGTTGAAACATTCCCAATTTATTTCCAGTTTTTATGCTGTTTGTTGACAGTACATGTTCTTTATTATTCTTAGATCTTTGCTGTCTATGTTTATGCCTTCTAAAATTTTTATTATTTCTTGGTGCTTTACTTTGTCGAATGCTGGTGTAATCTATGAAACATAGGTATATATTTGTTTTCACCTCCATGGCTCTTTCTACTATAGATCTTATGATGTATATCGCATTGCTTGTTACTTTATCTCTAACAAAACCACACTGATCATCACAAATTTCTGAACTGATTGTGTTTCTCATTCTTCACATAGTAAATAAAGTACCCCCGTCACGCCAAGTGGCGTATAGGGAAATATGGTGTTAGTGACCCTATATTTTACAGACCTTCAGCACATGATTTTTGGGGTAATGTGGTTGGCATTACGCCCGTGCTGCTTTACTTTCCCAGAAAAAAATCCGGTACCCATTTAAGGCTGGGTGAACCAGGAAGCCGTCGGTTGGGATCGAACCCTACCCCTTGTCCTTTGTAGTCCAGTTCACTAACCACTGAGCTCTCATTCTTCACATGATTCTTAATAATATCTTAGTTATGTGACTCATATGGCTTATTGTACGATGATAATCGCGTACAATCGCGCCCGATTTCTTTGGTAGGGCTTTGCATATTAATTTGAGCAGGTCGTCTGGTATATATCCGCTGTTGTATATATCATTCAATATTTTTGTTATTATTTCTATTCCAAAATGACCCATGGCTTCAATCTCTTCTTTAGTTATATTATCTGGTCAAGGGCGATAAATTATAGGCCAATAACTATACCGAGAGACAGATGGACATATATATATATATAAATATTTATATATATATAGATATACATACATATATAGATGGATAGATAGATAGATAGATAGATAGATAGATAGATAGATAGATAGATAGATAGATAGATAGATAGATAGATAGATAGATAGATAGATAGATAGATAGATAGATAGATAGATAGATAGATAGATAGATAGATAGATAGATAGATAGATAGATAGATAGATAGATAGATAGATAGATAGATAGATAGATAGGTAGATCGATAGGTAGATAGATAGATAGGTAGATAGGTAGATAGGTAGATAGATAGATAGATAGATAGATAGATAGATAGATAGATAGATAGATAGATAGATAGATAGATAGATAGATAGATAGATAGATAGATAGATAGATAGATAGATAGATAGATAGATAGATAGATAGATAGATAGATAGATAGATAGATAGATAGATAGATAGATAGATAGATAGATAGATAGATAGATAGATAGATAGATAGATATATAGATAGATAGATAGATAGATAGATAGATAGATAGATAGATAGATAGATAGATAGATAGATAGATAGATAGATAGATAGATAGATAGATAGATAGATAGATAGATAGATAGATAGATAGATAGATAGATAGATAGATAGATAGATAGATAGATAGATAGATAGATAGATAGACAGACAGACAGATAGATAGATAGATAGATAGATAGATAGATAGATAGATAGATAGATAGATAGATAGATAGATAGATAGATAGATAGATAGATAGATAGATAGATAGATAGATAGATAGATAGATAGATAGATAGATAGATGGATAGATAGATAGATAGATAGATAGATAGATAGATAGATAGATAGATAGATAGATAGATAGATAGATAGATAGATAGATAGATAGATAGATAGATAGATAGATAGATAGATAGATAGATAGATAGATAGATAGATAGATAGATAGATAGATAGATAGATAGATAGATAGATTGATAAAGCTATACGATTCCAGAACCATATAATAACTGCAGTACGTGTAACAAGGCAAAAGAGGCAGACCAAGACTAACATGGACGAGAGTAACATCAAAAGATGGACAAATCAGCCTGTGACAACCTGCACCATCAAAGCAAAAGACAGAGCAGAATGGCGCTCCATGGACGCCTACCTTCGTTGCGGAGACGGCACTCGATGATGATTATTCATGGTATGCTATATAGTAGAGAAATTGGCAGGAGAAAGCCTGAATTATTGAGATAACGCTCGATTTCCTAAAACAGGGAAGGCAGTAACCATTGTCTTTAACATTGACGACTTGGGTATTGTCGAGTTTTTCATGTTTTTAATTTTGAAACTATCAATGATTTAGAAGAAAAATACAAGGGCGGCCTAGGTCAATCCTCCTGACATCATTATGTCAATAATAATAAAAATACATGGGAGGCCTAGGTCAATCTTCTGACATCATTATGTCACATCCTAGGTCATCCTCCTGACATCATTATGTCAATAATAATAAAGGGCTGAAACATGTGCTAGACACAGGAAACGGCTACTGATGATTATTTTTGTTTTTGTAAAGTTCAATAAAAGAAGTTCTCTGTCACTGACAACAGAGGCCATCATCATCATCATCATCATCAACATCACCAAGTACCGGGCCTGCTGGCGTAGGTGATCATGTCTCTTCACAATTTTCTAACTTGACAGTTATTTATAATTTCTGTTGCTGATCTTCTGCCAAGCCATTCTCTTAAGCTGTCTGGTATTTTTTTCTCTTTGCTTCCCTCTATCTCTTTGTCCCTCAATTTTAGTGTTATTTCCTTGTAAAGCTGTCACCATACCTTGGAGCGTTTACCACACCCCACTACTGGCTCCTCCACAATATATTCTAGTTGTTCTTTTCTCATTACATGGCCAAAAAATGATGATTGTTTCTTTATAATATTGGAAATTACCTCTCTTTTTGTATTGGCCTCTTTCAGAACGTGACAAGGGAGGTACAGGAAGTAAAAAGAAAATAATTACAAAAAAGCAGTCCTTCATTCTCTTTCTTCGCTTCCTCTCGTACCCTTTCGACTGTCGAGGGAGACACAAAGTTATGGTTTTCGCTCTTTTGGCGGCTTCACTCATTGTCAATCCATGTTGTAGTACTTCTTTGATGTTATCTTTCTATCTTACTCTGTGTCTGCCTCTTGCTCTTCTGCCATCTCCTCTTTTAATATATGCTTTGTATGATGATAAATGGCATGTAATTTTGTTCTAGATGAGTATACCATATCATACCTGATGTTACTGATGTTTAGGGACATTTTTCTATGTATACTATTCACCATTCCAATATTCTTGCTATTACAGTATCTCATAGAAATGAATGATCATAGATAGAGCATTTATGTGAAATTAACACATAGAAATGAATGATCATAGATAGGGCATTTATGTGAAATTAACACATAGAAATGAATTATCATAGATAGGGCATTTATGTGAAATTAACACATATAAATGAATGATCATAGATAGGGCATTTATGTGAAATTAACACATAGAAATGAATGATCATAGATAGGGCATTTATGTGAAATTAACACATAGAAATGAATTATCATAGATAGGGCATTTATGTGAAATTAGCACGGCTTCAAATTCCAGTTAGGTCAAACGTTTTTTTTCTGTGGGGGTAGGGTGGAAAAGGGGGGGGGGGTGGGGATGGTTGAAATGAAAAACTTGAATCCGAATACCCTGCAGCGACTGCATTGGAAAAGTGTCCTTTATTTCCCCCTTGTACAAAACTCCCCAACAGACTCCATTAATGAGAAAATGCTGTAAAGATAGTATGTGAAATTTAAATCGTTTTGACTTAATCGTTTTGAATAGTTAATGATAATAAGGGTAAAATGATGTACAAGTTGTATTATTTTAGTGCTCAATGTAGCGACAACAGTTTGTCTTGTATCAAACTTTGGTATTCATTAGTTTGTCCAACTTCTGTCCAACCCAAACGCGCCCCAGCCAGCACTCACACGTCACGCGCATTAGCCATCCCAGAAGTGTCTCGAATTGACCGCCTGTTTTCGCAACTTGTTGCTCGCCTTCTCGGGTTTCAAGTCTGACTGATTCGCGCTATCGTCGTTTTCACACTCATCGAGCGATATTTCGGAACTTTTGTTTCTGAATTAAAGAAAACACTAACAACAACAAAATAACATTCATATGATTGTAAATATAAATTGACATGATCACGAATTGTTTTGTTCATGTCAAATTGCAATTTTTAAAAATCACAAGAAAACCCCATTAAAGCATTACTATTTTGGGGACTTTATTTGGGTGGCAGTTTGAGAAAGTTGTTCAATAAAACTTGTTTACTTCTGAACATCCTAATCTAATCTTACTGTTGTTGGTAGGTGGAATGCTAAGACAAACAAGATCAATGAGTGTTCAATAAATGTGATTGGTCAGATTGTTGGACAGATATTAGCAATCATTGGAGACATTCTTCAGGTAACGTTTACCTTCTGTTTCTTGATGTCAGTTATCCATTTGTAAAAGTTTGCTACATATTAATTTATGAATGTATCTGATTAGAGTTAGTTAATTTCATTGATGACAATTTTAATTGCTCATTTTTCTTTTAATAATTCGTTAAAATCGTCCAATATTTTCCCTCTAGTTCAGATAAGTAAAATGTAGTTATGTCTATATGTTCTTTGCTAAACGTGTTATTTACATGATTTGACCAGAAAAAATTGATGTTTATTTATTATTTTACTTATTTCTGTTGTAAATTGTGAATACTGTGACATAAATATAAAATATTTGTAATTGTATCCATCAAAAAATATATTTAATAGTAAAAAAAAATATTAATTGATTATTGATTTGAGAGTTGTGCTATATACAACTGAATCAAATGAATGAGCATCAACTACAATAGCAGAAGGGCATGTATGAGGTCCGCTTGGTGAAGGACACAACACAGGCGTTCTAGGAATAAACAGAGTTTAGACTCCACGTTCTTCACATATAATTCTTTCTTCTTTCTTGTATCCTGTCATGATGTATTTTCTATCAAGGGCACTTTTCTGTAGTTTGTTTCATAGTGATATTGTATTGTTTTATTATGTCGTAGATTCTCTCAATCCATCTTCTTCTTGGTCTGCTTCTTTATATTGGTTGTTCTGTTTTGTTGTTAAAAGCTCTTGACGCTGATGTTGAGGGTTTCACGCGCATTAAATGTTCAAATCACTTTAAGCTTTGCCTCTCTTTGTATTCGATGACTGGTAGAATCCCAATGGTGTTTATGATTTCCTCGTTCTTTACATGATCTCTTCGTGTTTTGTTCACGGTTTTTCTGAAGCATCTCATCTCACATGTTGTCAATTTTCTTTCCTGATCTTTGGTCAGAGTCCATGTTTGACATTGATAGCAAAGAGTTGGAACAAAGATAGAGTTTATCAAGTTCTTTATTTACGTTGAGATAGGAGAATGCTTCAACACTGGCACAATTGTAATACTGTATACATTGATACCATAGATTTGTTGTTTTTATTTCATTTATAAATAATAATAATAATACAATAATCATATTATAATCATATAATAATAATATAAAATAATCTTTATAAAACAGTTTATAAACTAACCAGAAATCCGTTGATATAACTAGAAAACGACCAGTTCAATCTATGCAACCACCCGCTCCCCGCTATACACTTCCAATAATCTCATAGAGTGGAATACAACATTCTTAACTTGTAAAGTCATGAAAATATTTGGTTGCTTTAAACTATCTTACTTCAGTTTGTGAAATACTCATGTGGTTAAGTTTATTCATTAGTACAATTGTGTCACCATTTACGGTAACTAATTTTATAATTCAAATAAATTTATAGAAAGTATAGTTTTCAACAAATGTTTAGACTGCATGTGGTTTAAGTGGTTACAATAAAATATTGTCGTTGTCCAAAAAAGAAGGACTTGTCTTCTGGGGGTTAGAATTGTTTTTCCAAACCGAATGAACTATAAACTTTGACCTAAACAACTCGTGTCAAATGTACCGAGCATGCATCCACTTTATTCTCCATACTTATTTGCACCCTCCTCTCCCCGCACAAGTAGAACACAGTTAGGAGATAAATACGGTAGTGAAAATATTTTTTATATTAAATACGGTAAAATATCTTTGAGAGAATACGCCCGACGTGTGAACATTTATGTGGAGTTTTAGAGTTAAAAAGAGATGGAATCATTACTAGAGAGTAATAGAAGATAAAGTAATAATGCTCCATATTTGTAAAGGGAGCAAGTGGTGAGGTGTAACATACACTACTACAAAGGATTATGATAGCTGTAGAAAGAAGAGCTGTACACAATATTTGACGTGTCGACCTAAATGCGGCCTTCTTACTGCTACCAGCTTTACCGCAACATTTATTTGCTTGCTCCCTCGTTATTTTCAAAGCCTGAATATAGCGATTTGTTAGGAAGTACAGATATAATGTTTAAATAATGAACTAATAATATAGCGATTTGTTAGGAAGTACAGATATAATGTTTAAATAATGAACTAATAATATAGCGATTTGTTAGAAAATACAGATAGAATGTTTAAATAATGAAATAACAATATAGCGATTTGTTAGAAAGTACAGATAGAATGTTTAAATAATGAACTAGCAATATAGCGATTTGTTATTAAGTACAGATGGAATGTTTAAATAATGAACTAACAATATAGCGATTTGATATGCAGTACAGATAGAATGTTTAAATAATGAACTAACAATATAGCGATTTGTTATGAAGTACAGATGGAATGTTTAAATAATGAACTAACAATATAGCGATTTGTTATGCAGTACAGATAGAATGTTTAAATAATGAACTAACAATATAGCGATTTGTTATGAAGTACAGATGGAATGTTAAAATAATGAACTAACAATATAGCGATTTGTTAGGAAGTACAGATAGAATGTTTAAATAATGAACTAACAATATAGCGATTTGTTAGGTAGTACAGATAGAATGTTTAAATAATGAATTAACAGTATAGCAATTTGTTATGAAGTACAGATAGAATGTTTAAATAATGAACTAACAGTATAGCAATTTGTTAGGAAGTACAGATAGAATGTTTAAATAATGAACTAACAGTATAGCGATTTGTTAGGTAGTACAGATAGAATGTTTAAATAATGAATTAACAGTATAGCAATTTGTTATGAAGTACAGATAGAATGTTTAAATAATGAACTAACAGTATAGCGATTTGTTAGGAAGTACATATAGAATGTTTAAATAATGAACTAACAGTATAGCGATTTGCTATGAAGTACAGATAGAATGTTTATATAATGAACTAACAGTGTCGCGATTTGTTAGGAAGTACAGATAGAATGTTTAAATAATGAACTAGCAATATAGCGATTTGTTAGGAAGTACATATAGAATGTTTAAATAATGAACTAACAGTATAGCGATTTGCTATGAAGTACAGATAGAATGTTTATATAATGAACCAACAGTATAGCGATTTGTTTGGAAGTACAGATAGAATGTTTAAATAATGAACTAGCAATATAGCGATTTGTTATGAAGTACAGATAGAATGTTTAAATAATGAACTAACAATATGGCGATTTGTTATGAATTACAGATGGAATGTTTAAATAATGAACTAACAGTATAGCCATTTGTTATGAAGTACAGATAGAATGTTTAAATAATGAACTAACAGTATAGCGATTTATTATGGAGTACAGATAGAATGTTTAAATAATGAACTAACAGTATAGCGATTTATTATGGAGTACAGATAGAATGTTTAAATAATGAACTAACAGTATAGCGATTTGTTATGAAGTACAGATAGAAAGTTTAAATAATGAACTAACAATATAGCGTTTACATAACATTTTGAACAGTGGATAGATTTCACGTTCGCCTAACACGCATCAAGCAATGCCGGGAGGGACGGTGGAGCGGATATGGTTATGCCCCGACTGTAGATAAAACTTATTCATATCATGGATAGAATAGAACAGAAGCGAGAACATAACAGATTAGAAAAGAATGGAATAGAATATAATAGTTTTTTTAAAAAACAAATTATGAAGATATTGTTTTGTAATAGCATACTAGTAAAACAACTACTATGATGCACAAGCAGTGGCATAATGAGCCAATTAATATATCATTATAACATATTAATAATTCATCATCATCAGCCACATAACCTTGGGGGTCGTTCTGAGACTCTTGACGTCTTCTCAATTTTCCTCCAATCAACATAAGAATACACAAACGACATCACCACGGTTATTAAATTATTATAAAAAAGCACAGTATTTACTACAAAGCATTTATGTAAAGGCGCGATAGTTCAGTAGTTAGTGAACTGAACTTCAACGGACAAGAGGCCGGGTTCGATCCCAATCGACGGCTTCCAGATTCACCCTGCTTTAAATGGTTCCCAGATTTTTTTCCTGGGAAAGTAAAGCGGCACGGGCGTAATACCGACCACATTACCCCAAAAATCATGTGCCGAAGGTCTAAGCAAATTATGGTCACTAACACCATATTCCCTATATGCCACTTGGCGTGACGGGGCTCTTGACTTTCCTTTCTTATTGATATAAAGAAGAAGAGAAGTGAAGCTATGGTTATTTTAACGTCCTTGTACGGACATTTGATGAAGCTGATAATTAATTCCTTTTTGCATTCATGGGGTGAACGCCTTAAAGAATGGACTGGCTTTTTGAAAAAGAGGTTATGTTAGATCACGACAAGGTTAGCCCAGCCCTAAATGTGTACATGATTCTTTTCTTGGAAACGAAGACGGACCTGGCGTAATATTGACCATATTACCAATTAAAATATAAATAAATAATACAAATAAGAGTGTGTCGATAGTAAATAAAACATTGGGGCACTAGCACCATATATTCTGTACATTACACTCAAGAAGTGACTAGTTTCTTTGTTTGTTCCTTTCTTTCTTATTTTCTTTCTTTGTTACGTTCTTTCTTCATTATTATAAAGGATTATTATGTATAATTGCCAACGTAGAAACGTATTCATTATTGTGATGTGTGAGTTAACCGAATAATTTTGAGCACAAATGTTGCTTTCATGTCATGTAAAGTTTAACTGCACGTGTGTTTTCGGGTGCAGAAAAAGTAATGGTTGCAAATGACGAAGGGAGCTTTATGTTTCACATCGGGGTCAGAGCATTAGGTATGATGTTCAACTTATGTTATGCTTACTTATGATACTGGAGATTTACTAGAATAAATAAATGATTCACAACTACATCACACCCTATTTACGACACATAAACACCCTATTTACGACACACAAACACCCTATTTACGACACACAAACACCCTATTTACGACACACACACACACACACACACACACACACACACACACACACACACACACACACACACACACACACACACACACACACGCGAGATTGCGTACAATTTTAAGTGATTTAATTCATTATATTATAATTATATTGGTGAGCTATTCAAAATAGTTAAATATTTTACAAAAATTAAAGTAGAAAAAAAATTATAAATGAGTGTTTTATTAAAAAGTTTGTCGTGTTTTTTTAATATAAATGTAATTTAAATGATATAAAAAGTATTACTTTACATTTTGTTCAGTACTATCAAAGAAAAACATCTAACTGCTAGCATATAAGATATTTAATAGCGGAGACACAAACACAAATACGTAATGAATTTATAGAATATATGGAGACCAATAATTACGTGAGAAAAAAGTTTTCACTGAGAAAGCAATTAAGTAAAACGAGGGAAGAAACTCACAAATCGACAGCCGTTATCATTATTTCCCTTGTGTTGTTGTAACCATTGGAGACTTCACTTATATAGGAATATCCTATAAAGGCTTTCTTATTGAAATGATCTTATACATGCTTGAAGTCGGCATATTTAGTACATTTATTATTGTTGTTGTTCTTGCTTTTAAAGCTCTTAGTCCGACTAGCTCATAAATATACTGTAAATATTATTATATTATGAAAATAAAATGAATGCTGCAACGTTTTTTTTTACAAAAAATTGACATTAATACTGGCCATGCAATTCTACTGAAAAAGTTCTATGTAGTCTTAGTGATGTTACGTTTAAAAAGCTGATTGCTTGGTATTCTGTGCTGGATGTTTTTGTTCTGTTGGATTCGGGGTAAAAATACCCCGAAATGTAAAAGATTATTGTAAGTTGTAAAAAGTAAAGAACCCCGTCACGCCAAGTGGCGTAGAGGGAATATGATGTTAATGACCATAATTTTTACAGACCTTCGCACATGTTTTTTGAGGCAATGTGGTCAGTATTACGCCCGTGCTGATTTTATCCCAGAAAAAAAATCCTTTTAAGGTTGCGTGAACTCGGAAACTGTCTCTTGTCCTTTGTAGTCCAGTTCACTAACCACTGAGCGGCTCCTGAATTAGGGGTAAATGACCCTAATGGTCACTGACACACCTATTACTGACACTGTTTATTCGGGTGAATGGTTCCCGTCAGCTATGGAATGCAACCCGTGAAGGTGAAGGACAACTTTGATATCTAACCTTTATTGCTTTTACAGCTATACCCAGTAAGGGGGAGGGGCGGGGGCTTTGAATGTTAACCCTGAAATCAAATCCTGAGATGCGTAAAGAATTTGTATTTCTTATTTTCTGACAATCACACGACTACTAAACAAATAAATGCTTTCCATCGTCATCAGCCCTTAAAAGGACGTTAAGTGGGCGTAGATGGATTAGGCTGTAGATTTACGTCATGCACGTCTTCCCGCCTAATACATCCAACACTAGCTTTACTTTCTTTAAATGCAAAGTTGTCTTTTCCCTTGCCATCCTTACTCATTCGTTGTCACAAGACTACACCCACGTCTGTGTACTGAGTGATTTGATGGTCATGATGAGTAAAGTGGAGGCCGGCTCTGTACACAGGCAATTGGTAGAGTCATTGCAGGAGTCTAAAATACGTAGGGTCAAGTTTGTCTACGTCCTTGTAAATGCGGGAGTACGGGAAAATGAAAGAGCGGGCAGGTTGGCTAGCCGCGCTGTTGTTGAAGACGGTCAACCAATGGATCGGACGGACATCATCAATGCCCTCCGAAATGTGGAAAGGAAACAGGACTTCGACAATCATGAGTGCACGTCACTCCTTCGGATGAAGAGATGGGAGTTAAGATGGGCACAGCCAGAAACAAGAAACTTAGGGGGCATACAAGAAGACTAATCAACCAACACAGAAATGGAGTCGTCAGTCGCTGGACGTATCAGTATTCTGAGCACCTATGGGCATGTTCGAAGTGCAATGATGATGACCCGCAAATAACTCGATAACTCAATAACTCGATAACTCAATAACTCAATAACTCGATAACTCAATAACTCGATAACTCGATAACTCAATAACTCATTTGTCCAGTCTAATCGTAATGACTAATCTATTTCTAGATAGACCGCAAAGTGAAGGAGTACGATCTGATAATTTTTGACTCATTGATCCTGACGCAAGCAGTCAGCTAAGAGTCGCTGACCACTTTCAGCCATGATGCTGACCTTTACGCCCGTCCACTCTCCTTCGTATTCAAGTTAAAATTGTTCTCAATGAAATCCTGAATTTTTTTATGTGCACCAATGTTCATCGTCAAAAGTTGCTCCCTTGTATCAACTGATTATGGAGCCGCGATAGCTCAGTGGTTAGTGAACTGGACCACCACGGACAAGGGGTAGGGTTCGATCCCAACCGACGGCTTCCGGGTTCACCCAGCCTTAAATGGGTACCGGATTTTTTTTTCTGGGAAAGTAAAGCAGCACGGGCGTATTACTGACCACATTACCCCAAAAATCATGTGCTGAAGGTCTGTAAAATATAGGGTCACTAACACCATATTTCCCTATACGCCACTTGGCGTGACGGAGGTACTTTACTTTACTTTATATCAACTGATTACACGAAAGGAGGTGGGACTCGCTACAAGGACAGCAACTATCATTTATACAAACCTGCATACACAAAGCATTTCACTGTTGCTTCTCATGCGAAGAAAGCCATTCCATAACGTCACAATCTTACAAGATAGTTAGGCCTAGTACTATACATGCTGATCGCTAAGCATACACGTTCATTGTAAAGTCAAAGAAGAGACCAAACCAATAAATGCGAGACTTGAGACGATTGATGGCACCATTCTTCTCGATTTTAATCCTAATTAATGTAATATATCAATTAAGAGTAGTGTAATATAATAATTAAGAGTAGTGACACTTGAAAAGTTGAATTTTTCTTTTTAGAGTCAAAAGTAATTTTTTGTCACCGTAATGAATTTGTCTTCTTATTTATTTATGTAACAAATGTGTCTTTTTATTTATTTCTGTAATATATGTGTCTTCTTATTTACTTCTGTAATAAATGTATCTTCTTATTTACTTATGTAATAAATGTGTCTTTTTATTTATTTCTGTAATAAATGTCTTCTTATTCTTATTTATTTCTGTAATAAATGTGTCTTCTTATTATTTATGTAATAAATAAATATGTCTTCTTATTCTTATTTATTTCTGTAAGAATGTGTCTCCCAATTTCTTCTACCTTTTAGCTCCCAGTGGAGCATAGGTCTTCAACAAACACTTTCCAAGTCGTTCTGTTTTTTGCAATTCTTTTAAGATCATTCCATGTCTTCCCCATCATCTTCATCTCTGCTTCAATCTGTCTTCTCCAAGAATTCCTTGGTCTTCCTCTTTGTCTTTTCCCCTGGGGATTCCAAAAAAGGGCCTGTTGTGTAATACTCTCAGTTGGTTTCCGTAGTGTGTGTCCTATCCATCGCCATCGTCTTCGCTGTATTTCTTTATCCACTGGTATTTGACCGGTACATTTCCATAATTCCACGTTTGTGACTTTGTCCTGCCATTTCCATCCCTTTATTCTGCGCAAGCATCCATTAATGAAAGTCTGTACCTTCGTGATTGTCAATTTTGTTATTCTCCATGTTTCACAGCCATATAATAGAACCGACTTAACATTGGAGTTGAAAATTTGTATTTTTGTATTTAGCCTAATTTCTTTGGATTTCCATATGTTTCCCAGTGCAATGAAAGCTCCTCTTGCTTTTGATATCCTTATTTTGGTATCGTTTTCTGTTCCTCCCTCTTTATCTATATTACTGCCCAGATATATATAAGATTGTACGTCTAGTAGAGGTATTTCTCCTAGTTTTATTTGGTTATTGCCAACTGCATTAATTCTCATAATGTTGGTCTTATCTCTATTAATCTTTAGTCCTAGCTGTTGTGATCTCTCATCTAATATACTCATTTTATCTTGCATCTGTTGGTGGCTGTGTGATAGGAGAGCTATGTCATCAGCAAAGTCTAAATCATCAAGTTGTTTGGTCAGTGACCACTGGATCCCATTTCTGTTGTTTTGAGTTATTTTCATAATCCAATCTATGGCCAGTAGAAAGAGAAATGGAGACAGAAGGCATCCTTGCCTTACTCCTGTTCTTATTTCAAATGCTTCTGTAAGCTGTCCTTCATGCACCACACTACATTTTGTTCCTTCATACATTGTTTTTATCAGGTTAATAAACTTTATGGGGATTCCATAATGACTCAGCAACTTCCAAAGCATTCTTCTGTCTAAACTATCAAATGCCTTTTCGTAATCTATGAATCCAATATAAAGTGGGGATTTTAGTTCTAAACTTTGTTCAACTATTATACGTAGAGTAGTTATTTGATCAGCACATGATCTGTTCTTCCTAAAACCTGCTTGTTCATCTCTCAAGTGTTTCTCTATAGCCTCTTTTAGTCTCTCCAGAATGATTCTGCCTAATATTTTTCCTGGCACTGATAGTAGCATAATTCCCCTATAATTTGTGCACTCCTGTAAACTTCCTTTCTTTGGTAGTTTGATCATATAACCTTCTCTCCAGTCTTTAGGTATTTCTTCCCTCTCCCAAATTTTATCCAATAGATTATGTAACATCTTGGTAGAGGTGATAATATCTGCTTTGATGGCTTCCGAAGGAATTTCATCTGGTCCTGTGGCTTTACCATCTTTTAACAGTTTGATGGCTTTCATTATTTCTTCTTTGCTTGGTTTTCCGCAGTTAACGTGTAATTCTTCTTCTGCTGGTAGTATATCTGGAGGATTATTAAATATAAAGATAAAGTTGCTCCCTTGTATCAACTGATTATGGAGCCGCGATAGCTCAGTGGTTAGTGAACTGGACCACCACGGACAAGGGGTAGGGTTCGATCCCAACCGACGGCTTCCGGGTTCACCCAGCCTTAAATGGGTACCGGATTTTTTTTTCTGGGAAAGTAAAGCAGCACGGGCGTATTACTGACCACATTACCCCAAAAATCATGTGCTGAAGGTCTGTAAAATATAGGGTCACTAACACCATATTTCCCTATACGCCACTTGGCGTGACGGAGGTACTTTACTTTACTTTATATCAACTGATTACACGAAAGGAGGTGGGACTCGCTACAAGGACAGCAACTATCATTTATACAAACCTGCATACACAAAGCATTTCACTGTTGCTTCTCATGCGAAGAAAGCCATTCCATAACGTCACAATCTTACAAGATAGTTAGGCCTAGTACTATACATGCTGATCGCTAAGCATACACGTTCATTGTAAAGTCAAAGAAGAGACCAAACCAATAAATGCGAGACTTGAGACGATTGATGGCACCATTCTTCTCGATTTTAATCCTAATTAATGTAATATATCAATTAAGAGTAGTGTAATATAATAATTAAGAGTAGTGACACTTGAAAAGTTGAATTTTTCTTTTTAGAGTCAAAAGTAATTTTTTGTCACCGTAATGAATTTGTCTTCTTATTTATTTATGTAACAAATGTGTCTTTTTATTTATTTCTGTAATATATGTGTCTTCTTATTTACTTCTGTAATAAATGTATCTTCTTATTTACTTATGTAATAAATGTGTCTTTTTATTTATTTCTGTAATAAATGTCTTCTTATTCTTATTTATTTCTGTAATAAATGTGTCTTCTTATTATTTATGTAATAAATAAATATGTCTTCTTATTCTTATTTATTTCTGTAAGAATGTGTCTCCCAATTTACTTATGTAATAAATGTGTCTTTTTATTTATTTAAGTAAAAAATGTGTCTTCTTATTTATTTCTGTAAAACAAATGTGTCTTCTTACTTATTTCTGTAAAACAAATGTGTCTTCTTATTTATTTATGCAATAAATATGTCTTCTTATTGTCATTAATTTTTCTAAGAATGTGACTACCTATTTATTTATGTAATAAATGTGTATTTTTATTTATTTCTGTAAAAATGTGTCTTCTTACTTATTTCTGTAAAACAAATGTGTCTTCTTATTTATGTATTAAATATGTCGTCTGTAATAAATGCGTTTTCTTATTTATTCTTTAATTAATAAATGTGTCTTTTTATTTATTTTTGTAAACATTGTGTCTATATTAATTTCTGTAATAAATGTGTCATCTTATTTATTACTGTAATAAATGCGTCATTCTATTTATTTCTGTAATAAATGTGTCATCCTATTTATTTCTGCTGTAAACGTGTCTTCTTATTTATTTTTGTCGTAAATTGTTTTCTTATTTACTTTGTAATAATGTGCATTCTTACTTATTTCTGTAATATATGCGTCTTCTTATTTATTTCTGTAATGACTGCCTTTTCATTTACTCTTTAATAAATGTGTCTTATTATTTATTCTGTAATAAATGTTTACTCTTTTTTTATATCTGCAATAAATGTCTCCTTATTTATATCTGCAATAAATGTCTCTTTATTTATTCTTTAATAAATGTGTCTTCTTAGTTATTATATAATAAATGTGTCTTCTTATTTATTTATGTAATAAATGTGGCTCATTATTCAGTCTGTAATAAACGTATCTCTTATTTATTTCTGTAATAAATGCGTTACCAACAAGTAGATGATGCACCTAAGGGTTGACCTTTATATTTCTCTTAATGAGCCCACCCAACACCTTCTCAGTTGAAGCGAGTGCGGTCATGTTAACAAACCAGCTAATCAGAAATTGATTTCAAATTAAATAACACAACCATTCCGGTAGATTTTAATGAGCTCTAGAGGTATAACAAAAGGAGACAAATAGTGCTACAATACATCAATTATTGGCAAGCAGTGCAATAGTATCGTGACTAAAGGAGGGTTTCTAAATTATTTATAATCAAGGTATGAATTATTCTTAAAAATAATTTCTGAATTTAATTTTGTACAATAATTATATATTTTAAAGTGCGTATTCGTATTGCAATACGATCGATCAATATATATAAATTATATAGACAAACAGAGATATAGACAGACAGACAGACAGACGGACGGACGGATGGACGGACGGACGGACAGACAGACAGACAGACAGACAGACAGACAGACAGACAGACAGACAGACAGACAGATAGATAGATAGATAGATAGATAGATAGATAGATAGATAGATAGATAGATAGATAGATAGATAGATAGATAGATAGATAGATAGATCATCATCAAGTACCGTGCCTGTTGGCGTAGGTGATCATGTCTCTCCACAACTTTCGATATCGACAGTTACTTATCATTTCCATTGTTTATCTTTTGCCAAGCGATTCTCTTAAGCTGTCTGATATCTTTTCTCGTTGCTTTCCTCTATCTCTTCGTACCTCCATTTTTCCAGTTGTTACAATATATTCCAGCTGTTCTCATTATATAGCAAAAAATTATGATTTTTTCTTCATAATATTGGAAATTAACTGCCTTTTTGCTTTGGCCTCTTTCAGAACGTTTTCATTACTCTTCTTAGCTGTCCATGGTATTCTCAACATTCTTCTGTAAAAAATGATTACATTGTGTTGTATCAGCAGACATCGCTCACAGATAATTCCATGGGAGTATTCATCATCATCATCGAGCGCCGTCTCCGCAACGAAGGTTGGCTATCATGGATCGCCATTCCACTCTGTTTCTTGCTTTGATGGTGCAGGTTGTCACAGATTGACTTGTCCATCTTTTGATGTTACTCGTCCATGTTAGCCTTGGTCTGCCTCTACCTCTTTTACTTTGCATTTTGATAACATGTGAATATTATAGGGTTAACACTTCATGGATTTATAATCGGCTATACTCCCTGTGGACAAAACATTGCTTTAGCTACAATGATGCAGGTTCTTAGAGGCTCGAAGATTTGTTTCGCACCAATTACACATTCTCACGATTTGACATTCAATTTGCAAACCTTGTAAAACAGTGGGAGAGGCTGCAACCGCGACTATCAACAGCTTTCATCAACAAATAGAAACAAACAGAAATGTACATTTTATTTTTGCGTAAGACTGTTAAAAAAAAAACAAACCTTGACTTCTGGTTGGTTTAGAGGTGAGACTGTGGCTTTTTTATTAAAAAGGTATGTGGTTCGAATTCCACCAACAGGTTTCGAAATTTGCTTGTCTTATACTCTGGGGCTTCATCGTGGCTACACTCTCTCCTCGTATGTTGGTTGTGAGATGTCTCATCATCATCAGCGAGTGCCGTCTCCGAAACGAAGGTTGGCTACCATGGAGCGCCATTCTACTCTGTTTCTTGCTTTGATGGTGCAGGTTGTCATAGGCTGATTTATCCATCTTTTGATGTTACTCGTCCTTGTTAGTCTTGGTCTGCCTCTGCCTCCTTTACCTTGTATTATCCCCTCCAGAATCGTACTTTTAGTAGGCTGTTGTGTCTTTTAACATGGCCCAAAAATCGCATTTGTCTTGTTTGAATTGTGTTTAGTGGTTCTCTTTTAATTTTAATTGTTTTAAGACTTCATCGTTTGTTTTCTTTTCCTTCCATCAAATTCTACCTAGTCTTCTATATATCCACATTTCAAAGGCTTCAATTCTCTGTTCTGTTTTCTTGTCTAATGTCCATGTGTCTGCACCATATAGGACTATTGAGAAGATGTAACATTTTGCTATCCTTAGTTTTAGCCCTGGTGTTATTTGTTTTGATTTGACATTAAAATTACTTTTTGCTATTCCTATTCTTTTGTTTATTTCAGTTGTACATTTGCGAGATGTGTATCCCTCTCGAATAACGAAATAAAAACAACAACAACAACATGATATTCTGTGTTCACTCTGCGCATATTAAAACACCCATGGCAATTAAAAGTTGAAAAGAGTAGACCAAAATGGCAAAAAGCGTTAATGAATTAAAATATCTACATATGCCAAAACAGATATGTCGGGTTGAGAGAGCAGATATTTCGTCCTGTCGTAATTAGCGACACAGCGCATCCACGTCGACTTAACGCTTAAACGCTTAAAAGGAAAAAGAAGAAGACATATAGTGTACAAATAAAACTGATTCACTACCACGAATCTGTTCTCCAGTTGATCTATGATAAACAAAATTATTAGATTAGAAGAAAGAACAAATTACTAGAACGGAAGAAAAACAAAATTACTAGATTAGAAGAAAGGCCAAATTACCAGAACAGAAGAGAAACAAAATTACTAGATTAGAAGAAAGGCCAAATTACCAGAACAGAAGAGAAACAAAATTACTAGATTAGAAAGAAAGACCAAATAACTAATAAACAAATTCAAGGTAACTAGAAGATACTCTTGCAGCCTCTCCAAGAAGTTCCTATAGTTAAAACAAGATTAGATAATTGTCGTGGCTGGAGAATTTTGGACTGGCCCTTGTATAGAATCATTGATGAATCCAACAGGACTTCCGGTCAATATGATAGATAAACGACTGGAACCGTTGAGGCACTGTTTGAAAAGTGTTCCTTGTTGCAGTTTCCTCATATTCCAAGTCCGGCTTGCTGCCAGAGCTACCGAGTTTAGTGCTCTCTGCAGACCGTGAGTTGTGCTTTTCATCCGGATGTTGTTTCTATATTCAGATTGCTTACAATGAAAGATGAGATCGTACGACGAAAGACAGTTCAGTTGCGTTCACTTTCGGTACCGCTTGGTCTTATGTCGTTTGGCGTGTGCTAGATGCTATGATGGGGACTGCAGCTGCCTTTTTTGTTTTGATATTCGATGAGATGGTTATTCGGATGATTCTACTCATGCCACCGCAAAGCGCGTTGGAAAATTCTATTGACATGGTCGACTACCGTGCGGCTCTAATCTCGGAGATTTGACGACGATTCCAAACGACTTCCATCGAATAGAGAGTACACAGTCACTTCCTTACTCCAGTTTCCCCCAAAAACACACATTTAAAAGAAACAAAGCAACCGAAACGGTTTAAGCGACTGCTTTATTCTTTGTAAAAACAGAGAGACATGCAGCCATTTTGATTTTGCATTGTTGGTTGGCGTTACCAAGGTCGAAATCCAGTACGAGCCACGTCGGCTACATGGGCGACAATTTCAAACGACATCACTGAAAATATAGTGCCCACAGTCACTTGCAACTCCATTTCACTCGAAAAATCGAAAAACACATAAAACCTGTCAAAACACCACAACAAAGTAAAAATTGTTTTTGTGCTGGCATACTATAAAGAGGCCTGCTACAGTGGTCGCTATCTTTCGCAAAAGTCAGTCAGCATTGAGAGAACAGTGAACATTTCTAGCTATAGGCTATTACACAAAGGGCAGAAAAGCTGTTGATGATGTCACATTCAATACAAGTCCAAATACATACGCAACGATATTATGCAAATACAGATATATCCGCAAGTATTTTATGTTGCTGGCTAAAGACAGTTACTATCCCTTGCGAATTGTTTTTTTTTTTTTTGGTAAAAATTGAATTATACCGTTTTGTTAATTTTGTCTTTAGAATAAATTTACAAGTGCAGGGCTAGAATCTACTCATATTGAAGCATTAATTTTATTTTCTCTTTCGGGATTCACTTTTATTTTCGTTTGTACTATCATAATCGAGCTGTGTTATGAAAATCTCTCTCTCTCTCTCTCTCTCTCTCTCTCTCTCTCTCTCACACACACACACACATAAGCTTACTTCGAAGGATCCAGAGTTCGAATATTAAATTCTTGAGAATTTCAATGCGGAGTTCGAACAATGTCTCTACATTCGAACTGCTCACGCACAGTGAACGAATAATGCAATATGTAACGCTATCTGTTGTTCGCTTTGAACAAACGTCTTCGCAGAATTAAATTGTGTCGCAGGACAAGTCCAGCGGGTTGGAGGTCAGCGTTGAGGAGTATCACAAGATCGAACTAGCCATCGCCATCATCATGAGCCATACTGACTGGCGTAGGCGATCATGTCCTTCTACAGTCTTCTATCTTCAGTGCATCGTTTAAATTCAGTTGTTGACCGTTTTCCATGCCATAACACCAAGCTATCCAATATTTTCACGCTTTGTCGTTCGCGATATCTCTTTCCTTGTACATTATCAGTTGTAACCAAGTATTCCAACTTTCCTCTTCTCCTGACGTGACCGAGAAATGTTGATTGTTTCTTTCTTATGTTTTTTTAGGAGCTCCCTTTTTGTGCTGGCCTCTTTGAGAACTTCCTCATTGGTCTTTTTAGCTGACCATGGAACTTTCAACGTTCTTCTGAGAAATCCCATCTCTGTGGCCTCTAATCGTCATTTCATTTGTTTCTCTACTGTCCATGATTCGCTTCCATAGGTCAGAATTGGTTCTATTTAGCACAGCTGAACTATCTTTCTCACTTCTATTGACATAGATTTGTTGCATAAGAAATTTTTCATTTTCGGAAATGCTATTTTGGCCTGGGCTATTCTGCTTTCTATTTCTGTGGTGCATCTTCCATCCGATATTATTATTGTGCCAAAGTATTTGACGCGTTGCACTTGTTTCAGATTTGTCCTGTTTATTTTTATGCGGCATGACGGTGGTGACTGTTTCTTCGATATAACCATTACTTCTGTTTTCTTACTATTCAAACTGAGACCTTTCTTGTTTTGTCTTTTAGACATTGAAGAGTTTAAAGAACTCTGATCTGCTTTGGATAGAACTCAGGTCACTGTTATAAGGTGGCACGTTAACAGGCCAGCGATGAGTTGGGACATAGACTTGCTCATTAATTTAGTCGACGGATCATCCTCTTTGCTCATTGGAATTGTCCTTTATCAATAGCGTCACCTATCTTAGGAATATTTAAAAAATTCGCTACTGGACTACATCAAAACAGTTTTTTTGTTTAGTACAAAAATGAAGGAGCCTGAAGAACGGCCTTCTCTCGCTTAGAAAGTGCAGAGGAAGAATTTTTTTTCAGACCATCTGAATCACAAGCTGTAAGGGATACTATATCATCATAGATGCCGTCTCCGCATCAAAGGTTGGCTACCATGGAGCACCATTTCGCTCTGCCTCTTGTTTTGATAGTGTAGGTCGTCATAGGCTGACGTCCATCTTTTCAAGATACTCGTCCATGTTAGTCTTGGTCTGCCTCTGCCACTTTTACCTTGTTTTTTCCCTTCCAAGATTATTTTTAGTGAGCTGCTGTGGTCTGAATTGTGTTTAGTAGTTCTCTTTTCGTTTTTAGTTGTTTTAAGACTTCGTCGTTTGTTTTCTTTTCTTTCCATCCAATTCTTCCTATTCTTCTATGAATCAACATTTCAAAGGATTCAGTTTTCTGTTTTGTTTTCTTGTCTAATGTCCATGTTTCTATACGATACAGGAACGTTGAGAACATTTATAACATTTATAACATTTTGCTATTCTTATTTATTACCCTGATGTTATTTGTTTTAATGGTCTGTAGTATATTTTTCATGGCATTTAAATTACTTTTTGCCATTCTTATTCTTTTTTTTCAGTTTTACGTTTTCCATTATTGGTTATAGGCTGTCCAAGGTAGTTGTAGTTCTGAACTGTCTTCAAGTTTATTTCTTCATATTTGTTTATGATCATAGTTTTAATATTTTTGATATTCATATCTTATCAATATTTTTTCTTGTTATGTTTATTTAATTAAGTATTCGTTGTAACTCAGAATTATCTGTCGTAATTATCTGTTGTAATTATTGTATTTCAGAACTACAACTACCTTGGACATACTATAACACAGTGATGGAAAATGTTAAACTGAAATAAACAAAAGAATAGGAATGGCAAAAAGTAATTTTTAATGTCACGAGGAACATACTAGCATCAAAACAAATAACACCAGGGCTAAAACTAAGAATAACAAAATGTTATGTCTTCTCAACATTCCTGTGTGATGCAGAAACATGGACATTAGACAAGAAAAGAGAACAGAGAATTAATGCATTTGAAATGTGGAGATATAGAAGAATAGGTAGAATTGGATGGAAAGAAAAGAAAACAAACAATGAAGTCTTAAAACAACTAAAAATGAAAAAAAAACTCATAAACACAATTGAAACAAGACAAATGCGATTTTTGGGCCATGTTAAAAGACACAACAGCCAACTAAAAGAAATCCTGGAGGGGAAAATACAATGTAAAAGAGACAGAGACAGACCAAGACTAACATAGACGAGTAGCATTTTAAGATGGACAAACCAGCCTATGACAGCCAACATTCGATGCGGAGATGGCACTCGATGATAATGATGATGAATTGTTGTAGGTCGTTAGAATTATCACCTTGTATATATATATACAGAGAGAGAGAACATCCAAATTATAAATAGTAGTGCTAAGAGGCTGTAGAGAGAGAGAGAGAGAGAGAGAGAGAGAGAGAAAGAGAACGTCCAAAGTACAGAAAGTAGTGCTAGGAGGTAGTAGATAGAGAGAGAGAGAGAGACAATTAAAAAGAAACAGTTAGAGAGAACATCCAAAGTACAAATAGTAGTGCTAAGAAGCTGTAGAGAGAGAGAGAAAGAGAGAGAGAGAGAGAGAGAGAGAGAAAGAGAGAGAGAGAGAGAGAGAGAGAGAGAGAGAGAGAGAGAGAGAGAGAGAGAGAGAGAGAGAGAGAGAGAAAGAGAGAGAGAACATCTAAATTATAAATAGTAGTGCTAAGAGGCTGTAGAGAGAGAGAGAGAGAGAAAGAGAGAGAGAACGTCCAAAGTACAGAAAGTAGTGCTAGGAGGTAGTAGATAGAGAGAGAGAGAGAGAGAGACAATTAAAGAGAGACAGTTAGAGAGAACATCCAAAGTACAAATAGTAGTGCTAAGAAGCTGTAGAGAGAGAGAGAGAGAAAGAGAGAGAGAGAGAGAAGAGAGAGAGAGAGAGAGAAAGAGAGAGAGAAAGAGAGAGAGAGAGAGAGAGAGAGAAAGAGAGAGAGAGAGAGAGAGAGAGAGAGAGAGAGAGAGAGAGAAAGAGAGAGAGAGAAAGAGAGAGAGAGAAAGAGAGAGAGAGAAGAGAGAGAGAGAGAAGAGAGAGAGAGAGAAGAGAGAGAGAGAGAGAGAGAGAGAGAGAAAGAGAGAGAGAACATCTAAAGTCAAAAAGTAGTGCTAAGAGGCAGTAGAGAGAGAGAGAGAGAGAGAGAGAGAGAGAGAGAGAGAGAATATCCGAAGTTTAACCCTGTAGTGATAAGAGTCAGCTGAGGGAGTGAAAACACCAGCAGTACAGACCTGTTTGATTTTGAATCGGTCCAATGCACTCGAAGAATTTTCCTTAAACATTTGTTTTCCACTGTACCTCATCTACTCTTTTTCTTAACTAACGATATTTTATATACAATGATATGTATTTGGATAAATACAGTTATTATTGTGATTATACTTAAAGACAGGTCTTCTTTAGCCGAAATGGCCCACAACGCGTTCCGGTTAACGTTTAGGAAATCAAGTGTCCCTAAATAACATATTTTTTTATTTGCAAATGAAAACAAGGAAACCCATTTTTTTTTAAATGGACTTAGATGACAAAGTTCCTATGAACTTTTATTTGATAAAAATCACTGCTTATAACAGTTTTGTGATCTTAATGAATACATCTACTGTGATCTTAATGAATACATCTACTGTGATCTTAATGAATATATCTACTGTGATCTTAATGAATACATCTACTGTGATCTTAATGAATACATCTACTGTGATCTTAATGAATACATCTACTGTGATCTTAATTAGGATAGCTAAACATTTACCTAAATAACTATTTACATTTGTCTACGCTACATTTATTGTCGGTCCCACAATCACCAGCTTTGTATTTAATCATGAATATGTCTTCAGTATCGTTTTTAAACCACGTGATCATACTATCGTGGACGACAAAGAGAGAAAATACTAGATAGCTTGGTGTCATTGTATGGCAAACAGTTAACAACAGATCTAATACGATGCACTGTAGATAGAAATATTGTCGAATGACATGATCGCCTACGCCAACCGTTATGGCACATGATGATAATGATGAGACTATCAGGCTGATCTGATGACTTAATCTTTCCATTTACATAAATTATCGAGCCAATATCCAATTTTTTATTTTGCTAATTTAATTCGGTCGTATTTTTATAATAATCCATTTAAAAAATAAACATGCATTCCATTTTATGTTCATCAAATCCACAATATAGTAGTGTCCCTTCAAAAAAAAAAACGCTGGTCTCTTTCTCAGACGGAACCACGACCTTTACATAAACGATAACTCTCTTTAAAAGGATAACTACTTCCTCAGAGTAATATTGGCAGGACACACACAACTCATCATTGTAGTAACAAGATACAACAGTCTTTATTCTTAATCTCCATATTGCATAACAACACTCTTCTAACTCAATCAGCAATGATGTTCTATAAATCTATAAATTCTTTTGTTAACTTTAGCGTTACTTTGTAGTATCTACGGTGTTTATAACAAGTAACCTCTGTGATCGTAACAAAGTTCTTTGACAATCTTTAGTGTTAGCTTCTAATTCTATGATCAGTTCACACAATCTCTTCTCTTGTGGTCCGTAAGGGCGTTATAGAATCTCTAAGAAAATCTCTCGTGCTGATAAATAATCTATTGCAATAACTCCATTGCTCAATCTCTAAGAATGACCCACTTCTATCCTGATGTTTCTACAGTTCGTAAAAGCTTCGAAGGAGACGATAAATACTTCCATAGAGTAATATTGGCACTTCATAATGGCTTTAGACTTTAAAACTGAATGGCTTCACTGCAGGCGGGGAATTCCCACATCTGCTCAGCCCCCATCCCAGTAAACAACAAAATGTTCATCCTTATCGTTCACACTGTTCTATTGAACGTGTTGCGTTCTGTAAAAACGACGCGCAGCTCAACATAGGCTTCTGGGTCGCCATAACTGCCATCACCGGCAGTATAATCTCCGTGCGCCTTGTGCCAAAGCCGTGTATGAACTTATTGATCAGTGAGCATGCCCACAAGAATACTAGATAATGATTGATGTTTGAACATAAAAAGGCAAAAGAAGAATATTCGTTAATATTAATTATAATAAATTAAGGATGAAGAAACAAATAAACCCGTCATGGTAGTGGCATCATTAACATGTAGTGTTGGGGTCTAACATTTTTTACCTTCAGCACATTTGATGGTAATATGACCAGCTCAGCATCAACGCCGCATTTTTTTTTCACAAAATCGCTGGTACACAAGTAGGACCGCATGGACATTGGAATTGTTGATTGGAAACGAATATGATCTTTTCTCCTCACCGCATCAGTTCAGTAAAAACTGCTCAATTGATGATCCATAATAAATCAGGTCCCAGTAACATCTTCTTGGCAAACACCAAAATAAAATCCCTCCACACCCCCCCCCAACACTCACACAGCGTCCTTTAAATGATAACTTAAACTTAAATTATAATTTGCTCAAATATTATATAATTGCCATGGTCTCAACGGAGCTATCATTTTTCTCTGAATAACGACCTTATCTCCAATGGTGATGCAAGAGGGAAATAAAATCAAATCGACTTCAACAACGACCTTGTCTTTATCAAAGTGATCATATCTCCATCACAAATAACCATCATTCCAGCATGTTCTCTTCTACATGAAATCTCTATGACAGCTCTGCAGCATACATTGACGCACACAACTAAATTGGCTTATGTAATAAACTTATCACATTCTCAAATGTATATATATATATATATATATATATATATATATATATATATATATATACATACATACATATATATGTCTTACATATGACCCACTAGAGTATAGTCCGATGTAGATTCATTGATGACGTTTCCATGGCCAGAATCGTCCGCATTAAACATTTTCCAGGCTAAAGCATCTCACGAGAGGAGAACTAGATTTTAATGACTCATGTATTTGAGAAAGGTAAAAACTACTTGATTTGGACAGATTTGCTAAACTCACAAAGTCATCGAGAATGCATTTAAAATGGCGAGACAGATACCATTGAAAAAAAAAATGGAAGGATTCACAAAGGAAGAAAACCTCTAGAGGACATTTTTGTTGTAAACCGTTTTCCAACCAGCTAGCCCTCAGAGACTACTGGCTGAAGAGGCCAGACAGAGGAGAGTTAGCTAATGTTTGCTGCATTCGTCAGGGAAATCTAAAGCATCTCTCTCTGTATTATCTTTTATCTTTTCTTTTTATTAAACGCACACACATACATTTATCCTCCCCTCTACCCCTTATCTTTTTGTGTGTAGATAGTAAGAGATAGGTAAGGAGATAAACTTAACATTAAACATAATATTTTAAAGTTTCATACATACATTTGTACATATATCAATACATATTATGTATGTTTGTCATCGCTGCACACAGACATAACCCATAGATACTCCAATATCCCTCTCGAAAAAATCTAAGGGGATCCTGTCCCACGTGCACGAACTCCGTAGCACGGGCTGGGATCCCCGGTGTGGGAAGGTTTCTGCTGACAACTTTGCCCGGGCAGCGGCATATATTTATGGCCTAGTTGCCTCCATCAGACTATGGATTTTTCAGCGCCCCTAGAAATGCTATTTTTTCTGTTCTTTTGCTGTTTATTCTTTTCTCCTATGTATCTGTCTGCTTCTTGTTTGAGTTGGAGCTTTAGAGTGTGTTTTGTAGAGTGTTAGATTTATGGCTTACTCTTTTCTGATTTTAACTGCCAAGGGTTCTTTAACGTGTGCTATTGCACATTGGACCGTTGTCGGGAAATGCTAGAATTCGGATCTCACCACCAACGAGATCAGGGGGAGGTTACTGTCACAATGAAACCACCGATTAATTTTTCCTATTTTTGAAAAAAAAATTACCATCGCTTCTTCTGGTGGACATATATATATTTATATTATAAATACGCAAATAATTGCATATGTATACACGCGAATATGCATGCGTACTCTAGTACTAAAAAGTGAGTTAAGGCTCGATCAAACCTATATTCTTGAGTGTTTGTACATGTTCATACGTACATGCAAGCGTTGATGCACACACATATATAGTTGAATGTAGAAACATATGAAAGCATCCAGTTATTCATAAACGAATCAACATACATATCCTTGCATATAGACAATCAACACAATAATACAATAATACAATAATACATACACAAGCTGCAAATATAGGAGTATTCATCATCATGTTCTTACTGGTTGGCGTAGGCGATATGTCCAAATCTTGTATCCACAGTGCATCATATCAATTCTATTTTTGACTGTTTTCTATGCCATGACACCAAGCTATCTAGTATTATTTCTATTTGTCATACACGATCTTTCTTTCCCTGTATTTTGTCAGTTGTAACCAAGTACTCCAATTTCCCTCTTCTCATGACGTACCCGAAAAATGTGGATTGTTTCTTTCTGAGGTTTCTTATCAGCTCCCTTTCTGTGTTGGCCTCTTTGAGAATGTCCTCATTGGTCTTTCTAGCTGCCCAGGAAACTTTGAACATTCTTCTGAAAAATTCCATCTCTGTGGCCTCTAATCCTCTTCCGAGTATTCGCAGACATATAAACACAAACACTATTTCACAGACGCATTAACACAAGTCCTGAAAAATAATCACATTCAGAATAGGGCACAATCAGCCACATGTACATGTGGACAGGCGCCCCACACGTTGAACACATACTTCAAGACTGTACGGATTATAGTAAACTAAGGAAAACCAATTGACCCATAGATAAAAACACTACGGACAAAACTATACAAGCCGCTGCAAAAATAATAACAAAAAACAGAACATTTATACAAGAAACGACACTGCAGTATATGGACAATATTTCAGGCGAACAAAAGATAGATAATTAGATAATCACATTAACAAAAACATACAATGCACGCAACAAAATATACACACAAACATACATCGCAACAAGCATACACACAAACACACATCGCAACAAGCATACACACAAACACACATTGCAACAAGCGTACACAAAAACACGTCACAACAAGCATACACACGAAAAACACACATTGCAAAAAGCATACACAAAAACACATCGCAACAAGCATACACAAAAACACGTCACAACAAGCATTCACACAAACACACATTGCAACAAGCATACACAAAAACACATCACAACAAGCATACACAAAAACACGTCACAACAAGCATACACACAAACACACATTGCAACAAGCATACACAAAAACACGTCACAACAAGCATACACACATTGCAACAAGCATACACAAAAACACGTCACAACAAGCATACACAAAAACACGTCACAAAAAGCATACACACATTGCAACAAGCATACACAAAAACACGGCACAACAAGCATACACACATTGCAACAAGCATTCACACAAACACACATCACAACAAGCATACACACATCGCAAGAAGTATACACACAATCACAACAAGCATGCACACAAACACACATCGCAACAGATATATACACAAACACACATCGCAACAGATATATACACAAACACACATCGCAACAAGTATACACACAAACACACATCGCAACAAACATACATACAAACACACATCGCAACAAACATACATACAAACACACATCGCAACAAACATACATACAAACACACATCGCAACAAATATACACACAAACTCACATCGCAACAAACATACACAAAAACACGTCACAAGAAGCATGCACACAAACACACATCGCAACACGTATACACACAACCACGTTTAGCACTTATCCTATGGTTGTAGTAAACCCCGATGTGACCAACGAAAATATCGACTACTGTGTTCTGTATTATTTTATTGTTTTGCTTCACATCAATTAGTCCACCGATAACACACCTTGTAATCCTCCCGTGTCGTGGCCAACGAAAACAGAGTATTATCTAATTGAAAACCATACATCAATTTTGTTCTTGTAATTTCGCTGACTGAAGTTCAAAAAACATATACGGAGTCTCGTGAGTTAGTATTTGTGAATAAAAGGATGGAAATATTTGTTCTTACTTAAAGAAAAAAAAAAAACTAGGTGATGTCACAGTACCGACATGGTCTAGATACTGTACTCACACTGTACCGACAAGATCTAGATAATGTACACACACTGTACCGACATGGTCTAGATACTGTACTCAGACTGTACCGACAAGATCTAGATAATGTACACACACTGTGCCGACATGGTCTAGATACTGTACTCAGACTGTACCGACAAGATCTAGATAATGTACACACACTGTACCGACATGGTCTAGATACTGTACTCAGACTGTACCGATTGGATACAAACAATATATTCATTCTGCTGCAACGTAACCCAGCCAATAAATTCATTTTATTTACATACACGTCCAATCACTGTACTGTCTTTATGTACTTATTTAATCCAATCCTTTATTCACTCTACATACTAATATACTGACAGTACTACTTACTGAAGCAAGAAACAGAGTAGAATGGCGATTCATGGTAGCCAACCTTCGTTGCGGAGAAGGCACTCAATGAATGAATGAATACTGACTTTATCGAGCCATTCCAATTACTTCGAATTTGTATACGACTTCTGTTATTTTCTCAATAAATTGTAATGTTTTTTTCAAGTCCTACTTCCACCACTCAATAAATATATTTCTCGTTCTCTTTTGATTCATTAAAATATATTTTTTAAGTAAAGCTCTTTTATTTTTCGTTCAGTTTTAGTAAAACAATTAGATTTTCTTAAAATTTGAACGCATTTCCGAGAAAGACACATTTTACTAATTAAAATACTCACTCATATCTCGAAGGCTGATTCGTAAAAATAGAAAGTCTAATTAAACTTGAGAATGCTAAGTTTTTGTGGTGGCACGAATTGAAACAATTTCAAGTTTTTCAGCGATCAACTTTTGCTGTACACCTAGACTGGCTAGGGTCGTGACAAAAGCGGTGACCTTGAGGTCTTCACCGGGTCTCCGTGTGTATGGTCGCTCTTGGAGGGCATACCTTCGTTCTTTGGCCATTGATGGGGGTACAGCCTTACATGGGGCATACTTTCGTTATTTGGCCATTGATGGGGGTACAGCCTTACATGGGGCATACCTTCGTTCTTTGGCCATTGATGGGGGTACAGCCTTACATGGGGCATACCTTCGTTCTTTGGCCATTGATGGGGGTGCAGCCTTACATGGGGCATACCTTCGTTCTTTGGCCATTGATGGGGGTACAGCCTTACATGGGGCATACTTTCGTTATTTGGCCATTGATGGGGGTACAGCCTTACATGGGGCATACCTTCGTTCTTTGGCCATTGATGGGGGTACAGCCTTACATGGGGCATACCTTCGTTCTTTGGCCATTGATGGGGGTACAGCCTTACATGGGGCATACTTTCGTTCTTTGGCCATTGGTGGGGGTACAGCCTTACATGGGGCATACTTTCGTTCTTTGGCCATTGATGGGGGTACAGCCTTACACGGGGCATACTTTCGTTCTTTGGCCATTGATGGGGGGTACAGCCTTACATGGGGCATACCTTCGTTCTTTGGCCATTGATGGGGGTACATTCTTACACGGGATATACTTTCGTTCTTTGGCCATTGATAGGGGGTACAGCCTTACATGGGGCATACCTTCGTTCTTTGGTCATTGATGGGGGTACAGCCTTACATGGGGCATACCTTCGTTCTTTGGCCATTGATGGGGGTACAGCCTTACATGGGGCATACCTTCGTTCTTTGGCCATTGATAGGGGGTACAGCCTTACATGGGGCATACCTTCGTTCTTTGGCCATTGATGGGGGTACATTCTTACACGGGATATACTTTCGTTCTTTGGCCATTGATAGGGGGTACAGCCTTACGTGGGGCATACCTTCGTTCTTTGGCCATTGATGGGGGTACATTCTTACATTGGACGTACTTTCGTTCTTTGGCCATTGATAGGGGTACAGCCTTACATGGGGCATACCTTCGTTCTTTGGCCATTGATGGGGGTACAGCCTTACATGGGGCATACCTTCGTTCTTTGGCCATTGATGGGGGTACAGTCTTACATGGGACATACTTTCGTTCTTTGACCATTGATAAAGGTAGAATCTTTGATGGTGTTTACCTTTATTCTTTGGCCATTGATAGAGGTACAGTCTTTCGTGGGGTATACTTTAGTTCTTTGGCCATTGATAGAGGTACAGTCTTTCGTGGGGTATACTTTAGTTCTTTGGCCATTGATGGAGGTACAGTCTTTGGTGGGGTATACTTTAGTTCTTTGGCCATTGATAGAGGTACAGTCTTTCGTGGGGTATACTTTAGTTCTTTGGCCATTGATGGAGGTACATTCTTGCAGCAAATGATTGAGAGTCTTCTCTTAATCGTAGATCACAATCTCTAACACCCATTTTGTGAATGCCTTGTCTGAGCAAGGGTGCCAATCTGTTGGCCGACGAATGTGTTATGTCCTTGCTTATACTATATTGTTCTAATTCTTGTTTTCCGTTCAGTTGTCCGCCTATTGTTGCCAGTATTTGTTCTGTATTTTTTTTTCTCAGATCTTTGCTGTCAAAGTTATACTTTATAAAGATTTCATCAATTTGTTTTGGTGTTTTCATTTTTTGAATGCATTGTTGCGATCCTTAAAATAAAAGTAAATATATTTTATTACTTAGTGGCCCCATCAAGGCGTGGGGATGGGGCTAAACAGTCACCAGGGACTGAAAACCAAGACTGGCCAGGCCTTCCTACACCCGAGCAAGACCACAGTCTGCTCTAGCAAGATTAAGTGCTGGAGTCGGAGGCAACCAGCCAAAAGGCGCACTACAACAATCAGGATGCCACGCACTCACGCCAATGGGAAGTATGTCTAATCCCCTCGATAGTCACATCTATACAAAATTCAAGATCGGCACCTCAACTACTTGTACATGTGGACAGACGCCCCAGACTGCGGAAAACATACTTCAAGATTGCACTGAATATAGTAGACTGAGGAAACTCCATTGGCCCATAGATACAACATTAAAGACAAAACTATATGGGCCACTGAAAGAATTACACAAGACAGTGAATTTTATAAAGGAAACGACACTGCAGATATAGACAATACTTTTGGCGAACGAAAGATAGATTACTTAGTAGATATTTCTGTCATTGTTCTTATGATGTCTGAGATGTTTTTCTTATCATCGCATTCAACAAATCAACATCATTCATCTCCAATTTCTAGTTTGATCTTAGTTTTCTCTCTTCAGCGTCATACTTATTTTCATGCTGCGTTTAGTATCCACGACGTCTCCTGTAAGAATGGATGGTCTAACACATACAATATAACTCATATAATTGAAACATTTACAATAAAACAGTGAAGATTATTTTTAGAGTAAAGAAGCAGCCGCTTGAATACAACAAATCATATATTGGTATAATATTAAATAGCTTGAAGGAATTAGAAGATAGCCAGGTGACATCAGGTAAAACTCTGTATATGTGTGTGTGTACACACACACACACACACACACACACACACACACACACACACACACACACACACACACACACACACACACACACACACACACACACACACACACACACACACACACACACACACACACACACACACACACACACACACACACACACACACACACACACACACACACACACACACACACACACACACATCCTAACTGACAATTTGATAATGACCTAACATTTGCTGTTCAGTCAAGAATTTTAACGGCCAATCATTTAAACAGTCCAAATCACATCTGTTTATCAGGCACCAGCGACTCGTGGGATTCTGTTTATTGCCATGAAATAGTTCATTTTGTGGGCATTTGTAAAGCTGACAAATACACGCTGAGTGAGGCATTTTCATTGCAACAATATTTAAATGCAGTCTCTATTACCCGTCTTTGTAGTACATGAATTGCAACAGTTTTATACATAATTTGCGATCCTACTGGAACTAAATATTGTATAATAAATATGATTTTATACGAACAAAAGCGTATTGATGACGCTGAAGTAATGAACATCTCCAGAGAAAGAGAGAACATAAACATAGAACTAGGCGGTAAAGAAGTAAAGTAAGTGGACGAATTCATACATTGAGACGGTTTTGTAACAAGTAACCACAAAAAACCAGCGGCTCAAATCCATGATCAGAACTGCATGAGAAATATCAGAAAAAATGACGGATTTGTGAAGTGCGACCCTTTCACAATAAGGGGCAATATAATTCTTGAACTCAGATACGTTGATGATACTGTCCTCCTCTCAAACACTGCAACAAAATTAACAGAGATAAATAAGTGTGTTAAAAAGCACAGTGAAGAGCACAACCGCTCTCTAAACGTAACTGAAAAAAACTAAAACTAAGATAACGTCCATTGACAAAACAAAACCCAACCTAAAATCACCAACAACAGTGAAGAACTTGAAATTGTAACAAAATATAAATACATGCGATCTGTAGTAACTAACAATGGAGACTACCGAATAGAGATCAAAAGACGATTAGCAATAGCAATACAAAAAGTAAACTCCGTGAATAATATGTGGCACAACACCATCAATGCAGTAAAATGACTAAGAACATGTATTTTCTAGATAGCAATAAATTGTAGTGAAACATGGACAATCTCACAAACAGTTAAGAAGAAAATCGATTCATTCTCTCTCTCTCTCTCTTTCTCTCTCTCTCTTTCTCTCTCTCTCTCTCCTCAATCAGAGTAGGATTCCAGACTCTCACATGAAGTCAGCTGTCTGTTTAAACGAATCGATTGCCCCATATAGTTTTTCTTCCAGGGAGGTGGGCGTGGACCACATTGCTCTTCTCAGGTCTGTGTACTGGGGGCAATCCTGTAGAACATGTTTTGTAGTCATACTGTCCAGTGTACAGTGGCATAGGCTGGTTGTACCTATTTTGAATTTGGTGTACATGTGATTTCTCATTCTATTGTGGCCAGTGCGTAGGCGAAGTATTATGACTTGATCCCTCCTTGATAGTTGTTGGTATCCGTCACTCTCGTTATGCTTTGTGTGTTCTCGTTTCCATTTTTCATGGAATTGACCTTTGAGGATGGATTTGGCTTCATCATAACTGAGCGGATGGTTCTCTTGTGGTAATCTCCCTCCCTCTTTAGCTAATTTGTCTGCGCGTTCGTTCCCGTGTATGTTACAGTGTGATGGTATCTACTGAATGACTACTCTCTGGAAGTTATTGCATAGTTGGTCCAGGGTTGTTCTCAAGTCATCTAGTTCATTGTTCTTGGGGCTTTTTAGAGCTGATAATACTTACAGTGCATCAGTCAGAATCACCAATTTATTGTGCATGTTATTTTTGTGTTGAGTAGCCAGTGTTGCAGCATCTCTGGTGGCCTCAGTTTCTGCTTTAAAGTTGTTTGAGAATTTTCCAGTAGCTATTGACTTGGTGATCTCGTCCTGATTATTTAGCGTCAAGAACACCCCCCCCCCCGACTTTCCATATCTGGTGGCATTTGTAGCAGAGCCACCTGTGTATATGTGTGACCAAGATTCCTGTGGGTAGGTGATTTATTCGAAACAAAATGCTACAGAAAAATCCGTAAGATACCCTGGATAATGATAAAGAGCAATGAAAACATATTAAACGATTTATACAATAAAAACAATTGACTTATAGACACCCCTGTACAGAGGAAATTAAAATACTATGGCCATGTCAAATGACACATCGAGCTGGAAAGAACAATAATGGAAACCATGGTTCCTAGACGGCACATAAAGGGCAGACCAAGAAGAAGGTTATTTCAAGACATCAAGGAAACAAACATGACTCCAGAAGAAGAGGAGGATCTGGTTAGAGTCTGAGATAATTTGGAACTGGCTGTAGTGGATGCGATGTTCAGCAAAGGAGAAATGGCTGTAGTAGATGCGATGTTCAGCAAAGGAGAACTGGCTGTAGTAGATGCGATGTTCAGCAAAGGAGAACTGGCTGTAGTAGATGCGATGTTCAACAAAGGAGAACTGGCTGTAGTAGATGCGATGTTCAGCAAAGGAGAACTGGCTGTAGTAGATGCGATGTTCAACAAAGGAGAACTGGCTGTAGTAGATGCGATGTTCAGCAAAGGAGAACTGGCTGTTGTAGATGCGATGTTCAACAAAGGAGAACTGGCTGTAGTAGATGCGATGTTCAACAAAGGAGAACTGACTGTAGTAGATGCGATGTTCAGCAAAGGAGAACTGGCTGTAGTAGATGCGATGTTCAACAAAGGAGACGCGACCTGATTATGAACCACAAATAAAACAATTGAAGTAAAGAACTGAGAGGACAGCAAGGTATCATTACGGCAACACACAAATGATGTTTCGGCCAGGTAGCAAGACAGAAACAGTTAGAACAATCCATACAGCTATCAATGAATAGTCAAACACAAATCACACAGATATCAACAAACACAAACCACATAGATATCAACAAACACAAACCACACAGATATCAACAAACACAAACCACACATATATCAACAAACACAAATCACACAGATATCAACAAACACAAACCACACAGATATCAACAAACACAAACCACACAGATATCAACCAACACAAACCACACATATATCAACAAACACAAACCACACAGATATCAACAAACACAAACCACACAGATATCAACAAACACAAACCACACAGATATCAACGAACAAATATCACACAGATATCAACAAACACAAACCACACAGATATCAACCAACACTAACCACACAGATATCAACCAACACAAACCACACAGATATCAACAAACACAAACCACACATATATCAACCAACACAAACCACACAGATATCAACAAACACAAACCACACAGATATCAACCAACACAAACCACACAGATATCAACCAACACAAACCACACAGATATAAACAAACACAAACCACACAGATATCAACAAACACAAACCACACAGATATCAACAAACACAAACCACACAGATATCAACAAACACAAACCACACATATATCAACAAACACAAACCACATAGCTATCAACAAACACAAACCACATAGCTATCAACAAACACAAAACAAATAGCTATCCACAAACAGCCAAAACACAGGGCACAGAGATATCAAGAAACAGCTAAACACAAACCAAACAGAAATCAACAAATAGCCAAACACCAACCACACAAATATCAACAAACAGACAAAGGCATTCCATACAGTTATCAAGAAACACAAATCACACAATTATTAACAAACAAACAAACACAAACCACGCTGCTATTAACACACAGACAAGCACTGTCCATACAGCTATCAACAAACAGACACGCACAATCAATACAGCTCTCAACAAACACAACCCACACAGCTATGAACACACACAAACCACATAGCTATCAAGAAACAGACAAACAAAAACCACACAACTATCAAGAAACAGACAAACACTAAACCATACAGCTATCCACAAACAGACAAACACTAAATCACATAACTATCAAGAAACAAACAAAACACAAGCCACACAGCTATCAACAGACAAACACTAAACTACATAACTATCAAGAAACAAATAAACACAAACCGCGTAGATATTAACAAACAGACAAACACTAAACTACCTAACTATCAAGAAACAGATAAACACAAACCACGTAGATATTAACAAACAGACAAACACTAAACTACATAACGATCAAGAAACAGATAAACACAAACCACGTAGATATTAACAAACAGACAAACACTAAACTACATAACTATCAAGAAGCAGACAAAACACAAATCACGTAGATATTAACAAACAGACAAACACTAAATCACATAACTATCAAGAAGCAGACAAAACACAAGCCACACAGCTATCAACAGACAAACACTAAACTACATAACTATCAAGAAACAAATAAACACAAACCGCGTAGATATTAACAAACAGACAAACACTAAACTACCTAACTATCAAGAAACAGATAAACACAAACCACGTAGATATTAACAAACAGACAAACACTAAACTACATAACGATCAAGAAACAGATAAACACAAACCACGTAGATATTAACAAACAGACAAACACTAAACTACATAACGATCAAGAAACAGATAAACACAAACCACGTAGATATTAACAAACAGACAAACACTAAGCTACATAACTATCAAGAAGCAGACAAAACACAAATCACACGGCTCTCAACAAACAAACATAATCCGTACAGCTATCTGTGAAAGAGTAGGAAGATAGTGACGGTGACAGAAACAGGAAAGATATCGAGCGTTTTTTTTTAAAGAAAGAAAATGCGATATAAATATATAGCGAGAAGATTCAAAAACCGACTGGTAAGCTAATGGGATAAACGATGTATATTTATACATAAGTAAAGCAACGTAGAGAAAAAAATGATAGGATGATGTGACATCTAGATACGATTGGGAAACAGTCGCTAGTCGCATAAATTGACGGAGAGAGAGAGAGAGGGGGGGGGGAGAGAGAGAGAAAGAGAGGGAGTGATGACTAATTACATATATCAAGAACGATACATATCGTATCTGCCAGGGAAAAAAATAGATTATGCTTTGTGATAAATTTGTATACGATATGTGCAAATAGCGTGCATTTATCACGTTGAAACATATTTTAAAATACTTTATGAAAAGCCATTTCAGATAAATTGAATAAAATCATAATTAGCTTTTGAAATCGTATCGTAAATATCGGCCCATAAAAACATGTATGCGAAGAAGAGGAAAACAGCACGGAATGCATCCTCACATGTAACAACTTTCGAGATGGAAGTAAACACAGGCTTGTGAGGGGGTGGGGCTTAGTGCTTGCGTTTTAATAAGTTTGACGTTGGAAACTCGGAGACACGAAGGCAAATATAAAAAGCCAACGATCAAGAAGGTGTACATCTCGTAGACAAATATTTGAGTAGTGAGGCATCTCACCCAGTGAAACTTCAGTTAATCCTTTAATAGATACCATCACGCACAGCGCATGTGGCAATCACAAACGGGAAGCTTACTGGTCAAAACATGTAAATCGAGATTTGAACTTTCTATACATTTTTTCCACTTAAAAATATTTAGAAGGCAGAGAAATTTGCACATTTAATTTGTAGCAATGAAACTTAAGACAATTAATAATAAAAAGAGAACTACTAAATGCAATTAAGAAAAGAAAAATGGAATTTTTGGGGCACGTTAAAAGACACAACAGCCTACTAAAAGTAATATTGGCAGGGAAAATACAAGGTAAAAAAGGCAGAGGCAGACCAAGACTAACATGGAAGAGTAACATAAAAAGATGGACAAGTCAATTTATGACAACCTGCACCATCAAAGCAAGAAACAGAGTGGAATGACGATCCATGGTAGCCAACCTTTGTTGTGGAAACGGCACTCGATGATGATTGAGATAATGAAACTTAACAGTGATGATTTAGGGTTCGGATTTTTATGACCTACAAATAATCATCGATATAAGCTTCTATTTATGACCTACAAATAATCATCGATGTAAGCTTCTATTTATGACCTACAAATAATCATCGATGTAAGCTTCTATTTATGACCTACAAATAATCATCGATATAAGCTTCTATTTATGACCTACAAATAATCATCGATGTAAGCTTCTATTTATGACCTACAAATAATCATCGATGTAAGCTTCTATTTATGACCTACAAATAATCATCGATGTAAGCTTCTATTTATGACCTACAAATAATCATCGATGTAAGCTTCTATTTATGACCTACAAATAATCATCGATGTAAGCTTCTATTTATGACCTAAAAATAATCATCGATATAAGCTTTTATTTATGATCTAAAAACTGTCAAAGTATGACCTAAAAATAATCATCGATGTAAGCTTCTATTTATGATCTTAAAACTGTCAAAGTATGACCTAAAAAAAGTAAAACAAAAAAAATTCATCGAAATATGCTTCTATTTATGACCTAACTAAGCAAAATGTTGCCTAAACTAAAAATAAAAACAAAATAGATCGAAATGTGACATTAATGAATTACTCATTTCCTATTTAAAATGACGTTAAATTATCAATTTTCAGAATAGTAGAAGATAGATGTGTGCAAATAGAAGATAGATGTGTACAAATAGAAGATAGATGTGTACAAATAGAAGATAACTGTATACAAATAGAAGATAGATGTGTGGAAATAGAAGATAGATGTGTACAAATAGAAGACAGATGTGTGCAAATAGAAGATAGATGTGTACAAATAGAAGATCGATGTGTACAAATATAGAAGATAGATGTGTACAAATATAAGTTAGATGTGTACAATTAGAAGATAGATGTGCACAAATAGAAGATAGATGTGTACAAATAGAAAATATATGTGTAAAGACACTGACCAAATTGTCACATTATGCCCATGTTGAACGAGATTATGATGTTTTAAACTGGATCTTCGGTTTTATAGAAAACACTTCACTTGATCACATTTGAGTTTTCATCGTTTGTGCTATTACAACAATGTTGATGACAGTTGTCAAGTACTCACGATCATAGAGTAGCCTAGAGGAAGAATGATAGAGTTCTGGGAATGGGGAAAGTTCTGGAATAGAGACGTTCCAATTGTCTCAAATATATGTGGGCGTAACGGTCTCTCACAAGCCATTAACAGTATCGCCTTCCCTAATTATCCATATTACGACTTTTGGAATAACACGTTTTTAATTTAATATTTTTTTTGACTACCATTATCTTTGTACTTTGGCCTGAGTAGCTATTAAATTTGTACATAAATAAGGCAACCAGAACCTTGGTCAGATAATAAGGAATCTAGAAATAGAACACTGAACTGTGCTTATCCATAAAATGTAAGTAAGTACAAAGATATAGTGGATATGGTGTTAGTGACCATAATTTTAATAAACCTTCGGCACATAGTTTTTGTGGTAATGTCTCCGGTATTACGCCCGTGCCGCTTTACTTTCCGAGAAAAAATCCGGTACCCACTTAAGGCTGGGTGAACCTGGCAGCCGTCTGTCAGGATCGAACCCGGCCTCTTGTCCTTGTAGTCCAGTTCACTAACCACTGAGCTGTCGCAGCTCCGATCCAAAAAAATGTGCTCAAGGCAATTGATAGTTCTACGATCAACTCCCAAACGGCAGAAATATGATGAGATAACCTTATTGTTTAATATATCCTCTCACCTTGTCATCCTTGTACTAGTTTAGATTTAACCTCAAACACACACACACACACACACACACATACATATATATATATATATAAATACACACACACACACACACACACACACTATTTTGCAAAAAATAAAAAATTGGCAATCTTACTGCTGAACAAAATAAGCTGAAATCTAATGACGTAGGCACATTGTGTCTCAAAAGTGCACCTCATGGAAGTAGGCAAATAATATCTATATATATTAATAAACTTTAAATAAAAATGGCCTTGATCAAAACCCCCTGATAATGCATCAGACGTAGATTTCGAATACTAGTGGCAGAAAATGAAAACAACGTCAAAGCTTCAAAATCGAAGTAAACTGTGCCACTATTTAAATAATTTTGAAATTCCTGTGTCAACTGACTGCAAAGGTGTGAGTAAATTAAAAGCTGGAAATGGAATCAAACGAAAAAAAGGTGGGGGCGAGGGGGCCTAGAATTTTGATCAGTAATGTAACTCGGCTTCTCATTCAAACCGTTCGGGTTGGGCCAATGAAGAAACAGACATCTTACGACAGCGCAAGATTAAGAGGCACCACTTCGGTATATAATGTTTCTGTTAACCGTAGGCTGTAGAATGAACTACATAAAATGAGTGTACATATCAACATGACAACGCCCAGAATTATACAGCTCAAACCACCAAAGTTTGGTCGCAAGAGAAGATTGTGATAATACTTAACTCTTTTCGTACGCTCCACCGCACAGTGCGCCACTCTCAACATGATTAATGTGAACCATCATCAAACCATATTCGTTTTACGTCTTGTATCATCTTGGTAGTGATGAAATCTAATACCTTGTTCAATTATCTAAACATTCATATATAATATATTATATAGTAGATAAATATAAATATACAGTTTGATTCTTAAAATGATGACAAATTGTGTCTCTGAAATCTCCTTCGTTGCAACGATAAAATGCTTCTGTACGGAAAAGTTAAGTGGCCCAGTAACAGTCCAAACCGGAACCCTATTTAAAACATACATAAGTACTGGCGCGAGCGCGCGCGCACACACACACACACACACACGCACGCACATACACATACACATATACACTAAAACATATACGCGTAATAATGCATAAAACACATTTTGTAACATCATTTTTATAGCTGTTTTTTTTTATTTTTCCGATTTAATTTCTTGATGATGTTTCATTGAAAGACACTCAAGATAATCTTCATGGAGGAGAAGATGCCTGCCAGCCTCAGGGCTGAGAGTGGTCAGCAACGCATAGTTTGCGTCAAGATCGGTGAACTAGAATTATCAAAATCTTACTCCATCTCATGGTGGTACCCCTAGCAACAAACTAGGTAGTCTGGCCAAGTGGGAACTGAGAGGGAAGATAACCCAGCGCTAAAATATGCCATGTTAAAGTCAGATGAGTTGGGTAGAAAGGCGCAAATATCACAACTTTGCTGCGATACCACAGCGCAATGAAACTACATTCGCGTAACGTCCTTTTAACTGAGAGCGTTGAAGAAGACCTGTCGGGTGAACAGAAGAAAGGAAAAAAAGGAGAAATGCGAGTTAATGTTCCGCAGAATACACAACAGCCTTCTAAAAGTAATATTGGAAGGAAAAATACAAGGTAAAAGAGGCAGACCAAGACTAACATGGACGAGTAACATCAAAAGATGGACAAGTCAATCTATGACAGCCTGCACTATCAAAGCAAGAAACAGAGTAGAATGGCGATCCATGGTAGCCAACCTTCGTAGCGGAGAAGGCACACGATGATGATGATGATGATGATGTTCCGCAGAATTGGTTGTCTCATTTTTCTGATTTTGTATGTATTTACTTGGAGCTGCATCAATTTGGCCACATTTCGTTTACTTCTATTTCTTCAGAATTTGTTTTTATTTTTATTCTGTTATTTGTTTGTGTTTTTCCAGTTGAGGATCTTCCAAAGTAAAAAAAAAAAAAATAGGTTTGTTGTATAGTCTTGTCATATATATATATAATGATGAAATATAATATTTTGTATTTTATGGTAATTTTTACGCTCGTGTGCTACACTTTAATGATTACCAGTTGTCGCTAACAAATTCTAAATTGTTTGTATTTATTTTCGTAAATGCTGATCGGTTTATCCCAGAAGCCATTGCATTTTGCGGAACCTCTTCCAGATAAGCTAATGAAGCCTACAAGCGTGCTACGATTTTGGTCAGCGAAACATTTCAGTGGAAAGGCATGTTTACAAAACTCGGAACAAAAAAAATCACAAATATTCAATAATAGAAAAAATAAGACCTGGACCCTAGATGCAAGAACAATAAGGAAAATAACCTCAACTGAGATAAAATGTGTTAGACGAATGACAGGAAACAGCCTGAGAGATAAGATCAGAAATGAAGAACTGAGAAAAAAAGCTAGGAATAGCCCCCGTCATAGAATATATAACGAAACAACAGATAAAATGGTTTGGCCACGTGGCAAGGCAGAAAGATAAAAACACAACATAACGAACCTTCAACAAACGTTTTGAGAACACCAGACCCAAGAGTCAACCACGAAAAAGATGGATTAATGGAATTTTAGAAGCACAGGGAAACATAACAGCAGCAGAGGCGAACAGAAGAGCAAAAGACCGCAAATTATATCTCCTCTCGACGCTGAAAGGCAGATGAGGTAGAAAAGTAGAAGAAAAATAAAACAATACAATAGATGGTCAGTAGCAGGATCGAACCTGTACTCCTCGGCATGGCCACCACCAGGTTAAAAACAAAATATCATCGCTGACCTAGTCGTTCAACTCTCAATTTTAGCAACAAGGGCCTCGTACCTAACCTGAACAATAAATTAATTTATTGGGGGGGGGGGGGCGCAGGGTGGTCTAGAGGTAAGACGTCGGTTTCTGGACAAGAAGGTCCAGGGTTCGATCTTTACCACAAGCGGTGGAATAAGAAAAAAAAACATATAGTAGATATAACATCCGTGGTTTCTTCGCGGCTTTACCCACCCCTGGTCTCTGGGTAGCGAGATCTGACGTCTAGCCATCTCTGGGTAGCGAGATCCGATCTCTAGCCATCTCTGGATAGCGAGATCTGACGTCTAGCCATCTCTGGGTAGCGAGATCCGATCTCTAGCCATCTCTGGGTAGCGAGATCTGACGTCTAGCCATCTCTGGGTAGCGAGATCCGACGTCTAGCCATCTCTGGGTAGCGAGATCCGATCTCTAGCCATCTCTGGGTAGCGAGATCTGACGTCTAGCCATCTCTGGGTAGCGAGATCCGATCTCTAGCCATCTCTGGGTAGCGAGATCTGACGTCTAGCCATCTCTGGGTAGCGAGATCCGATCTCTAGCCATCTCTGGATAGCGAGATCCGATCTCTAGCCATCTCTGGGTAGCGAGATCTGACGTCTAGCCATCTCTGGATAGCGAGATCCGATCTCTAGCCATCTCTGGATAGCGAGATCCGATCTCTAGCCATCTCTGGGTAGCGAGATCCGATGTCTAGCCATCTCTGGGTAGCGAGATCCGATGTCTAGCCATCTCTGGGTAGCGAGATCCGACGTCTAGCCATCTCTGGGTAGCGAGATCCGATCTCTAGCCATCTCTGGGTAGCGAGATCCGATCTCTAGCCATCTCTGGATAGCGAGATCTGACGTCTAGCCATCTCTGGATAGCGAGATCCGCTCTCTAGCCATCTCTGGGTAGCGAGATCTGACGTCTAGCCATCTCTGGGTAGCGAGATCCGATGTCTAGTCATCTCTGGGTAGCGAGATCCGATGTCTAGCCATCTCTGGATAGCGAGATCTGACGTCTAGCCATCTCTGGGTAGCGAGATCCGATCTCTAGCCATCTCTGTAGCGAGATCCGATGTCTAGCCATCTCTGGGTAGCAAGATCTGACGTCTAGCCATCTCTGGGTAGCGAGATCCGATCTCTAGCCATCTCTGGGTAGCGAGATCTGACGTCTAGCCATCTCTGGGTAGCGAGATCCGATCTCTAGCCATCTCTGGGTAGCGAGATCCGATGTCTAGTCATCTCTGGGTAGCGAGATCTGACGTCTAGCCATCTCTGGGTAGCGAGATCCGATGTCTAGTCATCTCTGGGTAGCGAGATCCGATGTCTAGCCATCTCTGGGTAGCGAGATCTGACGTCTAGCCATCTCTGGGTAGCGAGATCCGATCTCTAGCCATCTCTGGGTAGCGAGATCCGATCTCTAGCCATCTCTGGGTAGCGAGATCCGATGTCTAGCCATCTCTGGGTAGCGAGATCTGACGTCTAGCCATCTCTGGGTAGCGAGATCCGATGTCTAGTCATCTCTGGGTAGCGAGATCTGACGTCTAGCCATCTCTGGGTAGCGAGATCCGATGTCTAGTCATCTCTGGGTAGCGAGATCTGACGTCTAGCCATCTCTGGGTAGCGAGATCCGATCTCTAGCCATCTCTGGGTAGCGAGATCTGACGTCTAGCCATCTCTGGGTAGCGAGATCCGATCTCTAGCCATCTCTGGGTAGCGAGATCCGATGTCTAGTCATCTCTGGGTAGCGAGATCTGACGTCTAGCCATCTCTGGGTAGCGAGATCCGATGTCTAGCCATCTCTGGGTAGCGAGATCCGATGTCTAGTTATCTCTGGGTAGCGAGATCTGACGTCTAGCCATCTCTGGGTAGCGAGATCTGACGTCTAGCCATCTCTGGGTAGCGAGATCCGATCTCTAGCCATCTCTGGGTAGCGAGATCCGATCTCTAGCCATTTCTGGGTAGCGAGATCCGATCTCTAGCCATCTGTGGGTAGCGAGATCCGATGTCTAGCCATCTCTGGGTAGCGAGATCCGATATCGAGTAATCTCTGGGTAGCGAGATCCGATCTCTAGCCATCTCCGGGTAGCGAGATCCGATGTCTAGTCATCTCTGGGTAGCGAGATCTGACGTCTAGCCATCTCTGGGTAGCGAGATCCGATGTCTAGTCATCTCTGGGTAGCGAGATCCGATGTCTAGCCATCTCTGGGTAGCGAGATCTGACGTCTAGCCATCTCTGGGTAGCGAGATCCGATCTCTAGCCATCTCTGGGTAGCAAGATCCGATCTCTAGCCATTTCTGGGTAGCGAGATCCGATGTCTAGCCATCTCTGGGTAGCGAGATCCGATCTCTAGCCATCTCTGGGTAGCGAGATCCGATGTCTAGCCATCTCTGGGTAGCGAGATCCGATATCGAGTAATCTCTGGGTAGCGAGATCCGATGTCTAGCAATCTCTGGGTAGTGAGATCCGATATCGAGTAATTTCTGGGTAGCGAGATCCGATGTCTAGCCATCTCTGGGTAGCGAGATCCGATGTCTAGCCATCTCTGGGTAGCGAGATCCGATCTCTAGCCATCTCTGGGTAGCGAGATCCGATGTCTAGCCATCTCTGGGTAGCAAGATCCGATGTCTAGCCATCTCTGGGTAGCGAGATCCGATGTCTAGCCATCTCTGGGTAGCGAGATCCGATGTCTAGCCATCTCTGGGTAGCGAGATCCGATCTCTAGCCATCTCTGACAACGGGGGAAAGCATGAGATCCTGCGTGCATTCTGCGCACGTTAACGAATCTCCGGCATTTCCAAATCGAAAAGAGCAGGCAAAAAAAAAAAAAAATTATAATAATTGGCAGCTGCCAGTAACAAATTAATATGAAAAAAATCAACTAAAAACTTATAACTCTTGACGGTAATATGAGAGTAAGTCGAAGAATATCAGCCTGTTTAGCGAGGGACACCTTTGCATATTGCTGACGGTATGAACAATATAAAAAAGGCGATATTCACGCAAAATTAAGTCCCTTAAGATTTCGCTAGGGATATAAAGCTGTTGAATGCAAACAACAAAAACAGCAATTAATTTATCATTATCCTTAAGCATTTGGCAAACGCACGACCATAATGCTCTTGTGTACAACAAACGAAGGTTCTATACTATTGTCTGTTTTTTAGTCATGCACTTATCCCTATTGTCGTGTCAACAGAAAAAAGGTGGATAATTTAATATTTATGTTAACCCATAGATCCACGAGGAATATGAGCACAGATCTCACAATCGAGGAAATTATAGCAACTAGTATATAAGTTGGTCTGTGATATCTGTGATATCAATAGATTTGGTTATTTGGTTATGGAAGGCCCCGGTATCACTGCAAACGGATTAAAATCCATAATTGCTCAACCGCCCTTGCCAGCATGATCATCCGAATTAATATCTCATCTCCCAAACAAAGAAAGGTAACTGTAGTCCCCATCGTAGCAGTCTCAGCACACGCCAAAAGACATAAGGCGAAACCGCGCAGAAAGTGAACACAGCCAACTGTTCCCTATGATACGATATCATCATTCATCGTAAACAATTGGAATATCGAAACATGATCAAAACGGATGAGACACACAGCTCACGGCGTGCACAGAGCACTTAACTCAGTAGCTCCTGCAAGAAGCTGGACTTGGAATATGAGGAAACTGCAACAAGGAACACTTTTCATGCATAGCCTTCATTGTTCCCGCCGCCAATCCACCATACACCAGAAGTTCACGTCCTCTTGAAAATGCTGATCGTCGTATTTTTTGAAAACGTATATATCAATAGATTGTTACAAACAACTGTCACATACATCATTGAGAAAACTTGCAGCTGAATGGTATCTTGACAACCTGCGCCATCAAAGCAAGAGGCAGAGCGGAGTGGAGCTCCATAGTAGCCAACCTTCGATGTGGAGACGGCACTCGATAACTATGATGAATGTTATAATACTTGATGATTATTTATATATATATATATATATATATATATATATATATATATATATATATATATATATATATATATATATTTATATTATCATAAAATACGATAATGTTCAGTTGCAGGTTTTCTCATTAATTTGTATTCGGTGTCGCCATGTTGAGAAATAGTGGTGAAAAATGAATTTGAATTTAACGAATCTTCTAATAACACATACATCTATAATAGTAGAATGGGTTAAAACATTGAACGCATATCTGCATTTATCGTTTATGTACTACATCAAGACTTTTACAATGTAAAGCGTCATGAGATAAACACATTTTTAGAAAGTATAAAAGCCGACATTAAAGAACTCACAATAGAAAAAGGTGTAAAATAAACATTAAATGATATTAAGCAGCTAGACCTATATTATCATCAAGTACCGGGCCTACTGGCATAGGTGATCATGTCTCTTCACAACTTTCGATCTCGGCAGCTAATTATCATTTCTGTTGTTGACCTTCTGCCAAGCCATTCTCTTAAGCTGTCTGTTATTTTTTCTCTTTGCTTCCCTCTATCTCTTCGTCTCAATTTTTCCAGTTGCTACAATATATTCCATTTGTTCTCTTCTCATTACATGGCCAAAAAATGATAATTGTTTCTTCCTAATATTGGAAATTAGTTCACTTTTTGCTTTGACCTCTCTCAGAACATCTTCATTACTCTTCTTAGTTGTCCATGGTATTCTCAGCATTCTTCTGTAAAACCACATTTCTACAGACTCCAGTGATTTTCTTGTCTGTTGTCCTATTGTCCATGGTTCGCATCCATATGTTAAGACTGGCTCTAGACCTATATAGAGACCAGAAAAACTTCAATGCTTCGACAAAATTCTTCACCACGTACAAATCAGCATGTACATTTCACATCAAGTGGGTACAGCAGTACAATTACTGGAGTCACTAGAAATTAGAACTCTCTTCTGAACAGCTTTATCTGTACTCTTTTACTAATTAAAAAGTTTAAATAATCTTGTAATAACAAACGCATTTGAAAATAAATGTCTAAGAAAAATACTTGGTATAGCGTGGAACGAATTCAAAAGAAACAAGGAAATTAGAGAAATCACCAATCAACCATTAATATCATTAGTAATCAAGAAAAGACGATGGACATATGTTGGACATGTGATGAGAAGAGATAACAACCTAATTGCAAAGGAAGCACTCGAGTAGGATACAGCAAGTAGGAGGAAAAAAAGCAAACTCAGAGAAAAATTAAGAAGAACATTGATCAGACGAACAAAGGCAGCATGAATAGGCTCCCTCAATGAGATCAAGATGCTTGAACAGAACAGAGACAAATGGTGATATTTGATAACATATCTTTGTAAGGATTGAGACTGCTAGAGAGGAATTTTCGAAACAGGGAAAGGGTATCTGAGTCTATGCCCTATGGGCCGGTTACGGGTCGATAGATTGATAGATAAATAGATAGACAGACAGACAGACAAACAGACTGACAGGCAGACAGACAGACAGAAAGACAGACAGACAGAGAGAGAGATAGATAGATATATAGATAGATAGATAGATAGATAGATAGATAGATAGATAGATAGATAGATAGATAGATAGATAGATAGATAGATAGATAGATAGATAGATAGATAGATAGATAGATAGATAGATAGATAGATAGATAGATAGATAGATATATAGATAGATAGATTGTTCAGATAGATTGATTGTTCAGATAGATAGATAGATAGATAGATAGATAGATAGATAGATAGATAGATAGATAGATAGATAGATAGATAGATAGATAGATAGATAGATAGATAGATAGATAGATAAATCGGTGAATGGGTGGGTGGGTGGATGGATGGATGGATGAATGGATAGATAAATAGATAGATAGATAGATAGATAGATAGATAGATAGATAGATAGATAGATAGATAGATAGATAGATAGATAGATAGATAGATAGATAGATAGATAGATAGATAGATAGATAGATAGATAGATAGATAGATAGATAGATAGATAGATAAATCGGTGAATGGGTGGGTGGGTGGATGGATGGATGGATGAATGGATAGATAAATAGATAGATAGATAGATAGATAGATAGATAGATAGATAGATAGATAGATAGATAGATAGATAGATAGATAGATAGATAGATAGATAGATAGATAGATAGATAGATAGATAGATAGATAGATAGATAGATAGATAGATAGATAAATCGGTGGATGGGTGGGTGGGTGGATCCATTCCTGGATGGATGGATGAATGGATAGATACATAGATAGATGGATATAATAGTAAAGTAAAAAGTAAAGAGCTGTTGTCACGTCAAGTGCCGTATAGCGAATATGGTGTTAGTGACCATAAATTTTACAGACCTTCAGCACATGATTTTTGAGGTAATGTGGTCGGTATAACGCCCGTGCTACTTTACTTTCCCAGAAAAAATCCGGTACCCATTTAAGGCTGGGTGAACCCGGAAGCCGTAGGTTGGGATCGAACCCTACCTCTATTCCTTTGTAGTCCAGTTCACATGGATGGAATAACAAACACAATTATTTATCAAATTGGTATTATAATATAAATTATACATTCCATGACAAGTATATTCTACTTTGGGAATTAAATGCCTTAATTTTTGTTAAACTCAACAGAGAACTTCGTATTACAGGAAGAGAATTCGATGTACGATGGGAGGTAACTTGCATATTTTACTGTTGGTCTTTGGTTACCAGATCCAACAAGGTAAGTCTATGTTGTAAATAAACACTTGCTTTACTTACAGCTTAATTACTCCGTTTACGAAATTTATTGCACATTTTGTAATTTTAAGCTATTTAGGTCACCTTTGTCTATGTCCCACAACATGCAGGAGTACGGGGAAATGAAAGAGCGGATCCGTTTGCTGGCTGCGCTGTTGTTTAGAACGGTCAACCAATGCCACGGCCGGACATCCTCAATGCCCTCAGTGAAATAGGAAAGACACAGGACATCGACAACCATGAGTCCACGTCACTCCTTTGGATGAAGAGATGGGAGTTAAGATGGGCACAGCCAGAAACGAGAAACTTAGGGGGGCATATAAGAAGACTAATGAACCAACATAGAACTGGAGTTGTCAGTCGCTGGACGCTATGAGACTTGCTGAGGAGGGGATCTGAGCACCTAAGGACATGTACGGAGTGCAATGATGATGACCCGGAAATAACTCAATAACTATATTTTTAGGTACATGTGTTATTTTTGTTGTACTGTACGCATATTAACGCATTTCACATACTTGTCTAACAAAATGAACTGCAACTGTGATTTGTCAGTTCAGTCCGTAATGTCATTTTCAAATTGCGCTGATAGTAAGGTTCACGTTGTATTATGAAAAAAAAAAAAGAAATTGTAAAGTCTCGTCACGCCAGGTGGCGTATAGGAATTATGGTGTTAGTGACCATACATTTTATAGACCTTAAGCACATCAATTTTGGGGTAATGTGGTCTGTATTACGCATGTGCCACTTTATTTTCCCAGAAAAAAATCGGGTACCCATTTAAGGCTGGGTGAACCCGGAAGCCATCGATCAGGATTGAACCCGACCTCTTGTCCCTCGTAGTCCAGTTCACTAACCACTGAGCTATCGCGGCTCCCATTTTATCATGCATGTACTGAGTTTAATCTGATTTGTTCATGTTTTTTTGATGTGATTACGTTCCGGAAAAGAAATGTTCCACCCATGTTTTTACAGTCGGTTACAGTTGTTGTGTGCTGATACATTTTCATTACATGATTCTATTAATGAATATTGACAAGAAGAAACAATGACACCTTTGAAAAAAAAAATAAAATCCTATTCTTTCCTTCTTTCTTTTCTTCCTTCCATCCTTCCCTCCATCCTTCCCTCCTTCCTTCCCTCCCTTCTTCCTTCCTTCCTCCCTACCTCCTACTTTTCTTCCTCCATCCTTCCCCTACTTATGTCCTCTCGTATTTCTTTCTCTACCTATCTCCCTCCCTTCATCTCTCCTTCCTTCCTTCCTTCCTTCCTTCCTTCCTTCCTTCCTTCCTTCCTTCCTTCCTTCCTTCCTTCCTTCCTTCCTTCCTTCCTTCCTTCCTTCCTTCCTTCCTTCCTTCCTTCCTTCCTTCCTTCCTTCCTCCTTCGCTACCTCCTATCTTTCTTCCTTCCTTCCTTCCTTCCTTCCTTCCTTCCCTTCCTTCCTTCCTTCCTTCCTTCCTTCCTTCCTTCCTTCCTTCCTTCCTTCCTTCCTTCCTTCCTTCCTTCCTTCCTCCTTCGCTACCTCCTATCTTTCTTCCTCCATCCTTCCCCTACTTAAGTCCTCTCGTATTTCCTTCTCACTTTCCTCCTTCCTTCCTTTCTTCCATTCATAATTTCTGCCTTCCATTCACCATCTCTGTCCACATGCTTTCACACACACGATACCTTAATGTCGAAAAGCTTCATCTTTTTGAGAGCTCTAACTTGAGGTTTAGTAATAGGATCTTGTCTTTACTCACAAGCCTTGGGATTTGCTTCTGTAGCATATTATTTATCATATTTAATGTAAACATTTTATACAAGGCAGTTCATAATACGAGAAAAGAATATACTTTCTCAAAGAGTAAAAGATATTTTTGTGTCCTTTAAATGCATTGAATCGTCACATTTCTTTTGCTGAGTAACGTAGAGTCACAAAATCTGACGTTAGTCATGTTTCCGAGCCACGATGTGTTAATGCTAGCCATTGGTCACGTATCTCCGGGATGCACCCTACGGGTTAATTGAAACCTTCTCTGGTTCCATGCCGGTCACTGAACGGTCATGCCAGCTAGACTTTTACATGAAGCTCGCCATTATTATTGCACTTTGTGCTCATTGTATTTGCGTGTGCTCATTTTACTTTGCTAAGCTAATCCTTTCTCAGCTATCGTATGGACTACATGAAGAGAACAACATCCGCACACAGACATACATAAAAAAAAAAAACTATCTTTACGACACCATTGCTGGTGTATGTCGGGGGGCAATGATAGAACTCGAGGGATAAAGGCCGCTTGGTCAAGCAGTCGCCACGACGTGTGAGACTCAGGATTTTTATTTCAACAAACATACATATTAGCCGAAATAAGTATACATATTATTTGCATTGTATATGTATATATATATATATATATATATATATATATATATATATATATATATATATATATATATATATATATATATTAGAGATTGTAACAACTGAAGGGGCGTGACACTTTTGTAAGTTGCCTCAAAGTTATTCTGCAAAATCATCCTAAATAGAATAAAGGATTCAATAGACATAGTAATGCGGAAAGAACAGGCTGGGTTTAGTAAAGGGAGAAGCTGCCTTGACCACATTTTCACTCTACGACTTATATTGGAGGAACACATTGAAAAGCAAAAACCTTTTGTACTTAACTTCATCGATTTCAAAAAAGCATTTGATAGTATTCATAGAGATTCTTTGTGGAAAATTCTGAAGCTATATGGCTTACCATCAAAAATCATAAATATTATCAAAGACATGTATGATGGTTACACATGTCCAGTTCGAATAGAGGAAGGACTGAGCGAATATTCCCCAATAGAAACTGGGGTTAAACAAGGATGTATTTTATCGCCCTTGTTATTTGGAATTTTTGTGGACTTCATAATGAAGAAATGCTGCACTGGTAATAAAGGCATCGAATGGATACAAGGAGACCACTTGGAGGACCTCGACTTTGCTGATGACATAGTCCTCATCAGCAGTCAGATAAAAATGATACAGGAAAACACAAATGAACTATCAGCAATAGCCAGCAAAATTGGGCTTGAGATCAATCATGAAAAGAAAATAAAGTCATGAAAAGTTTAATTTCAATAGATGACAAAATATACATGGAAAACAAACCAGTAGAAGAGATCGATCACTTTATCTATCTTGGAAGTCACATTGATCGAGAAGGGGATACAAGTAAAGAAATTATAATCAGAATAGCTAAAGCAGCAATGTCTTTCAGAAGCCTTGAAAAGTTGTGGAAATCAAAACTCATCAGCACAAACACAAAACTTAGGCTATTCAAATCAAATGTACTATCAACCCTTACGTATGAGTGTGAAAGCTGGAAAACAACAAGAGATATAGAAACAAAGTTGAACGCATTCGAAAATAAATGTCTAAGGAAAATAAATACTTAGTATAGCGTGGAACGAATTCAAAACAAACGAGGAAATTAGAGAAATCGCCAATCAACCACTAATATCTTCAGTAATAAAGAAAAGACGATGGTCATATGTTGGACATGTGATGAGAAGAGATAATAATCGAATAGCAAAGCAAGCCCTCATGTGGGAAACAACAGGTAAGAGAAAAAGAGGAAGACCCAGAGATACACTGAGAAGAACATTGATGAGAGAGGCAAGAGCAGCAGGAATCGGCTCCCTCAATGAGATAGAGCTGCTTGCACAGAACAGAGACAAATGGCGAGATTTGATAAAATATCTTTAAAAGAAAACTGCTAGAACAAAAGTTCAGATAGGAGAAGGTTATCTTGGTCTACGCCCTATGGGCCGGCTACGGCTCGAAAGGTCGATATATATATACGATTAGATTGTCGTAAACTAACATGCTAGATGACCCGACATACCAATACAAATTATAACCGTGGCAAGCATTAAATTAACAAACATTTGAAAGCATAAAGGAAAAATGGATATATAGAATAATCACATTAAAGTCAGCTACAAGATACACCAGTAAAGTCAACATATGGAACCCACAAATAAGAGAAACCAGAGAAGAATGATCGAAAATTGGAGTCGAAAAAATGAGCCATAGGTCATCAAGGTAAATTACACCTGAATGAGCCATAGGTCACCAAGTAAATTACACCTGAATGAGCCATATATCACCATGGTTACTGACACCTGAATGAGCCATAGATCACCATGGTTAATGACACCAGAATGAGCCATAGATCACCAAGTAAATTACACCTGAATGAGCCATATATCACCATGGTTATGACACCTGAATGAGCCATAGATCACCATGGTTAATGACACCTGAATGAGCCATAGATCACCAAGGTTAATGACACTCGAATGAGATACAGATAACCAAGGTAAATTACACCAGAATGAGCCATAGATCACCAAGGTAAATTACACCTGAATGAGCCATAGATCACCAAGGTTAATGACACCTGAATGAGCCATAGATCACCAAGGTTAATGACACCTGAATGAGCCATAGATCACCAAGGTTAATGACACCTGAACGAGCCATAGATCACCAAGGTTAATGACACTCGAATGAGATACAGATAACCAAGGTAAATTACACCAGAATGAGCCATAGATCACCAAGGTAAATTACACCTGAATGAGCCATAGGTCACCAAGGCAAATTACACCTGAATGAGCCATAGATCACCTAGGTAAATGACACCTGAAAGTCATAGATCACGAAGGTAAATGACACCTGAATGAGTCATAGAACACCAAGGTAAATTACACCTGAATGAGCCATAGATCACAAAGGTAAATTACTCGTGAACGAGACATACATCATATAGTGAGATTACACGTGAATGAGACATACATTACAAAGGTAAATTAGACCTTGAACGAGACATACATCATATAGTTAGATTATACCTAAATGAGACATACATTACAAAGGTAAATTAGACCTTGAAAAGATTAGAAGAGGCATTAAAATATCAGAAACAAATTGAGGGGAGATCTTATTGATAACATGTGTCAAAATAGAGTTTAAAATGGCAGGAATAGAAGAGAACCGAGATCATGACAAAACACAATAAAAATTCTGTCCAACGTTGAACATCACGCTAGAATTCTAGATGTTGAGAAATAGAACAAACAGAAAGTTATGTAAAACGATTCTTAAAAAACACGAAAGAGCAAACAATGTTTTTCAAAGTAAATAAAATACACCATCGATAAGCGTAAAATAATAATAGAAGAACAAAAATAGAAGAAAATAGAGAAGAGAGTAAGAATGGGCTGGCTGTTGAAAGCAAGCATTTCATTCATTGTGGCAAATCAACAAAAGAAATTCCACGACGCTATTACTTCCGGGTTATGTTAAACTCGATGCGTCTAAAATAATAACCAATGGTTCACAGAATCAAACAAACGTGACATGAAATACCGATAATCTCGTCTCGTGCCTTCACATGTGTAGGATAGAGAACCTGGATGACAGTTGTAGCCAAGACATCATCTTCTTCATGTGCCAGTAATCTTGTACAGGTTTTCATGCAAAAAAATTTTCAACATCTTCTTCATTCAGGTGGCCGAATCGTTAACTCGTTGGGCTCAAAAACCAGGAGAAAGCGGGTTCGAATTCCGAAAATGTCAAAAGTTTTTTTTTCTATATTAAGTAAAACAAAAACTCAGATCCAAATACCTAGTAGCGACTGCATTGGGCAAACGGCTCAATTCTTCTTCACATTATTCTTCGGTTCTACAATCCTCCCGGCAGACCTCACTAATAGGAAAATGCCGTAAAGATCATTTCTTTTTTCTTCTTCATTATACTCCATCTTTCCATCGATATTAAGGTAGTTCTGTTTGCTACACCTCAACATCTTATAGTAAAAGTTCCTCTACTTTGTGCAGTCTGTCACTATTCTGCACAAGAATAAACTTTTCCTACTGCCTTATGTCAGCTTAAAGTAAGTAAAGTACCTCCGTCACGCCAAGTGGCGTATAGGGAAATATGGTGTTAGTGACCCTATATTTTACAGACCTTCAGCACATGATTTTTGGGTTAACATGGCCGGTATTACGCCCGTGCTGCTTTACTTTCCCAGAAAAAAATCCGGTACCCAAATAAGGCTGGGTGAACCCGGAAGCTGTCGGTTGGGATCGAACTCTACCCCTTGTCCTTTGTAGTCCAGTTCACTAACAACTGAGCTATCGCGGCTCCCCTTCTGTCAGCTTGTTCTTTGTATTTCGCCGTTGCCTCTAACCCATTACCATACCTGAGTCGATTGTATGACAGTTCTTCAGATTGTTTCTGGTACACTTCTGACTTCAAGAATGAGATTTTTTGGGTATTTTGCTGAATCACATCTGAGCTCACGAATGAGATTTTTTGGGTATTTTGCTGAATCACATCTGAGCTCACGAATGAGATTTTTTGGGTATTTTGCTGAATCACATCTGAGCTCACGAATGAGATTTTTTGGGTATTTTGCTGAATCACTTCTGAGCTCACGAATGGGATTTTTTATTTTTTTTTGTGAATCACTTCTGAGCTTACGAATGAGATTTTTTTTTGTATTTTGCTGAACCACTTCTGAGATCAATAATCAGATTCATTATTTGGTATTCTGCTGAATCACTTTTGAGCTCAAGAATGAAATTTTTTGTGTGTATTTTGCTGAATCACTTCTGAGCTCAAGAATGAGATTTTTTTTTGTATTTTGCTGAACCACTTCTGAGCTCAATAATCAGATTCATTATTTGGTATTTTGCTGAATCACTTCTGAGCTCAAGAATGAGATTTTTTTTTGGTATTTTGCTTTGCTGGATAACTTCTGAGCTCAAGAATGAGATTCATTTTGGTATTTTGCTGAATAACTTCTGAGCTCAAAGAATGAGATTTTTGTTGGTATTTTGCTATGTTGGATAACTTCTGAGCTCAATAATGAGATTCATTTTGGTATTTTGCTGAATCACTTCTGAGCTCAAGAATGAGATTTTTTTTTGTATTTTGCTGAATCACATTTGAGCTCACGAATGAGATTTTTTTTCCTTTTTTTTGGGGGGGGGGGGGAGGGGGGATTTTACTGGATCAATTCTGAGCTGAAGAACATTATTTTTTTAGGGCATTTTATGGATCACGATTGAGCTCAAGAAAATGATTTTTTTGTGTGTGTTTGTTTTCTGGGTCAAACACATCTAGGCTCTAGACCACAGTATTTCGTGATTATTTGGACCTCATCTGAGCTAAAGAACATGATTTTTCTCAGCCAAATTTATTTCTGCTTCTTTTTTCCTGTATACCTAGTTTTTTTTTTTTTCATAACTTTCCCGTCATATAAATTTACGACTAACATATAACAAATACCAAAACAAATTAAATGCGTATAGAATTTACACGTTGTCTATTCAGTAAATTTGCATATACAATAAGACAACGTTCAGCTTATCTCGAAAGTCATCACTAAAACAGGAGGCGAAGGCGCACATCACAGCAACAGAGCTGGAAGTTGTCAACGACCCACAGCTGATGGCTTGCGCCAGGATGGGTGAACCAGAACCATCCAGACCCTGCTCCACCTCTGTGAGTTGCCTCTAGTAACAGACTAAACTGTCTAGTCAGGCCAAGCGAGTAGGAACCGAAGAGGGAAGACAACCCGGTATTAAAAAATGTCATACTGAAGTCAAATGTGTTGGGCTGAAAGGCGCTAATATCACAGTTATACTGCAAACCACAACACAAGGCAGACACGCCCATTTAACGTCCTTTTAAGGGCGGATGACGAAGTTATACCCCTTTAGTCATCGGGAGAACACAAGCAAGCACGCATCACTCAAACACTTCATCGTTCACTAAAGGACTTTATCTGGCTCTGTAAAAACATGCATTGGGAAACAAATGATTACAATAATTTAAGCAAGTACAAAACAAAATAAAATCGGAACATTTCGACAAAAATAATAAGGAAGTTTGGAAAATATGATATGGAAGAGGTTAATAGAAAGTGTTTGATAAAATTGTCATTTGAAATGAAGGAAATGAGAAGAGATAATCAACAATTTAAAATAGAGGAGATAGTCGAAAATATGACTTAGTGGGAGATATTCGAATGTATAAAGTAGCTGGAACTATTCGATTATATATCTCTATGGAGATATTCGAATGCATATAAAGTAGTTGGTGATATCATAAACTAATAATGGAGATATTTGAATGTATAAAGTAGTTGGTGATATCATAAACTAATAATGGAGATATTTGAATGCATAAAGTAGTTGAAACTATTCGATGATATATCATTATGGACATATTCGTCATGTGTATAAAGTAGTTGAAACTATTCGATGATATATCATTATGGACATATTCATCATGTGTATAAAGTAGTTGAAACTATTCAAATATATATCATAATTGGAGATACCCGACTATATAAAATAGTTGTAAATATTCTTCTTATTTGTCTTTCCTTCCCCATTTACGTGTCAGCGTGGATGAGAGATATAGTTTGCTATCCTTTGCTCTTCTGTTGGCTTCTCCTGCTATTATGTTTCATAGTGGATTTACTAATCCATCAATCCTTCTCTTTTCGTGTGTATGATGTTCTAACAATGTTTTTTCAAAGCTCGTTGTATTGTGCTTTGATTTTTCTTATGCCGTGGCCAAATCGTTTCGTGTATTGTTTATAATGGGAGATGTGTGTTTTTTTTTTATATGGAGATATTCGAGTGTATAAATATTTGAAGATGTTCGAAAGAATACAATATTTGAAGATATTCGAAAGAATAAATAGACTTAAATATTCGAATGTGCAAAAAAGATGTAGATATTCGGATCGAATGCATAAAATAGATGGATATATTCAAATGTATATAATCAATGGAGATATTCGAATGTTAAACGTAATTGTACATATTGGAATATATAAAATAGTTGAAGATACTCTAAAGTATAAAATTGTTGAAGATACTCGAAAGTATAAAATAGCTGAAGAAACACGAAAATATAAAATTGTTGAAGATACTCGAAAGTATAAAATAGTTGAAAATATCCTAAAGTATGAAATAAAAAGGTGACAGATAAATGGAGGCATGAAATAGAAGAAAATTGTCGCAAACATGAAATGGAAAAAAATAGTCAAAGGTATAATACTAATCGTTGTAGTCAAAAGAAAAAAAAAGTAGAAAGGACTATCTTTAAAAACATACAACTATTAGCGTGAAGAAACAAAATAAAACTATACATTATTAGTAAAGGTCGCAGAAACAACAATATACATTACATCATTACTATAGTGGTCAACTTAATGACATTCTATAAAAATGTCAACGTTTTCAAATCTTCAACGTTTTTTACAATTTTACAGCAAGTCAGTTTTTAGAAAGTGTAGCATCAGCATAGAGATTTCTGGAAATTGCAAGTGAAAGAGGAAATAAATAAATAAAATAATACTAAAGAAAGACCTCTTTTGTAAAGCAAGCGTCCACGACCGCAGAATCTCTTGTCTATTCAAGTCATGTTTGTCGTGTTTCAATCATCCCGACCGACATTGGGGCAGATAGAAACCGGAAACGGTTTCTCCGAGCGGAGCGGACCCTCGACGCTATCTCGCATTAGTCCATTGGCCGACTCGTGGTGCGGACAGGGTGCCCAAACTCAATTTCCTTTGCGGGTTCTGACAGTATGGAGGGCACTCTAGTGTTCGCCAGGACCTGATGGTTTCGCGTGAGAAGAATACTGACAAGAAATTCGTGCCCAATCTGTTGAAAAAAATGTGTCTCTAAAAATATTTAAGTTTTCTGTTGGAATATATATGAACTGTTTTTTTGTTTCATTGAACTTCAAATAAGAAGAAATGAATCGTTCAAGCAAAGAAAAAGGCGAGACGGAACACGCAACGTATCGCACCGCTAACGTTAAAACATGTAGCACTGCTAACGTTAAAACATGTCTAGGCTAGGTGATCGTTCATTTTATATTCTTGTCTATCGTACCATCGTAAGGATGTTCAAGTATTCGAGAAGAATTTTCGCAGAAGTCTGGGGAGTTGATAGAGATAATGAAAGAGAATGTCGCAAGTACCAAATCAGTGCAATTGAACACTCTACATCGATACTTTTTTTTTTACACAAAAAAAGATCAAAATGAAAACAAAACTAGAAATATATTTGTTTAAACTATCATTTCTCTGCTCTTGGAGTCAAGCATGGTACTTTCTAAACTTAGAGAAAGAAGATCAAAATGTGTGAGATAAGACGGTTTAGAGATAAGATGAGTCTTTTGCTAGAAAGGAGAGAATGAGAAATGATCCATAAATGTTGGAGTCACTTTCACAGAAAAGCTGAGTTACAAAATTGTTCAAACATTTCATAAGAATGGAACCTTAGTAGCTAACGGCCTGTAACAAATGGTAACTTGGTATTAGGATACACAGAAAGCAAGACCTAAGATCATACAATGGTACGGACTAACAATACACAGTGCGAAATATCTCCTGGCTCAGAATAAAAAAGATGAAACTGCATAGTCACATCTCACATCGCGGGATTTAAACATCATATACTCATGTCAAAGCAAACAACACCAAAACTAAAAATTATAAAAATGATGAGTCCTATATCAGCTCAATATTACAGAAGGGTATAGAAACATGGACACTAAATAATAAAAGTGTAAAGAAATTGAAGTCATTGATGGCGAATATATACAAATTAGAAGCATTGGGTCGACAAAGAAGAAAAAAAATAATACAGTTTTGAAACAACTGCAAGTGAAGAAAAAATTATTTAACACAATTCGAACAAGACAAATGGCTGTTTAAGGACATGTTAAGAGGCACAAAGATGTCCTGAAAGTCATCTTAGAGGAGAAAATACAAGGTAAGCGAAGCAGACAAAAGGTTAAAACGTACTGACAACAACAAGATAATCAATGACAGTATGTACCATCAAGGCAAGAGCCATCAAAATGACGATCCATGGAACGAACTTGTGTACACGGCACACTGCGTTGATGATGCGCCTGTGGAGTATTTATATAACATGATAAGTTGACCTAAAACAAATTAAAGAGCCAAAGAAACGTAAAAAAAAAAAAGAAAGTAAAGTACCCCCGTCACGCCAAGTGCCGTATAGGGAATATGGTGTTAGTGACCATAAATTTACCCATTAAAGGCTGGGTGAACCGGAGCCTTCGGTTGGGATCGAACCCTACCTCTTGTCCTTTGTAGTCCAGTTCACTATCCACTGAGCTATGGCGGCTCACATCGAAGAAACGTGATTGAATTTAACTCTGTGAGTACATGGCACTTCAAGTCTTATTCTTCTCTTGCTGCTACTGAGATCAGCTTTTGTTACATATGTTGACTAGTAAACACCACGGATATGTTGATGCGTTTGGGGGTTCCACTCATGTTTGCTATAGTTTGTCATAACTTCTGTGAGCCACACTTTCGTTATCTGAGTCTTGTTTGTGGGCCTGTGATCCACAATCGCACGTGACAGTGTCTCGAAACTATTTTGGAAGTTGAAGCAGCTTAGCATTGATGAACAAAAGAAAAATAAAAATGTATCTTTACTATTTTTTGTATCAGATATAGATAACAATGGCCACGTGCTTGTAAATAGACGGCTTAAAAGCTCATCGGTCTAAAATAGGTACTTTATTTATTTTTGGTAAAAGATGGATGGCATTGTAATGTTTATAATAACATTAGACAAAAATCAACCTATAGTTCAACAAGGGCGCTAGCATCATGTTCCCTAAACGCCGCGGGGCGGTACTGGGCTATTTCTTTCTTCGTTTTGTGCTTCAGTACAATCGTCATACAGTTAACAGGTCAGTATGTTTTACTCACCATAGAGGTAAGAAAAAAAAAGTTCCCAGCAAGGAATCGAACGCGAATCCACCCTAAGCAGTAGAGGACAGCAACGATATTACTTGGTAGCTGATAGGGTTTACTTGTATAACATAAGGCTGCGACACTATCTTGGTAGCTGATAGGGTTTACTTGTATAACATAAGGCTGCGGTACTACCTTGGTAGCTGATAGGGTTTACTTGTATAACATAAGGCTGCGACACTATCTTGGTAGCTGATAGGGTTTACTTGTATAACATAAGGCTGCGATACTATCACAATATGTTTGAAGAAGGTATACACAGAAAGAAGAAAGGAACAATGGAATCTTTTCTTTCTTCTTCTTTCTTTCACTCTTTCTTTCTTTGTCTTTCTTTCTTTCTCTTTCTATTTTTTCTTTCTCTCCCTCTTTCTTTCACTGTTCCTTTTTTCCTCTATTTCTTTTTTGTTTGCGTTTACAAGAGTACCCTTATCTTCCGTCCTAAAACGACGTTAGATGAGCATACTAGCGTTGTGTTACGCTTTTCGGCCCAACACGTTTGACTTCTGAATGAATTCCTAAACTGTTATGAGCTCTAGTTCTGAGTATTATATTTAGGATACACAAAGGGAACAATTTATTGTGACTTCTGACCTAACTTAGTCTTCACGACGGGTACTTTTCTAGGGTAAAAGCACTGAAGTGGAAAGTATCGGTCGCCTCCCAGTCAGGACGCACGCAGCAGTAACAAATCGGGCCGTCAAGTTACATCAAGTATTAGCCCCATTCTACCAGTATTTCATAAGTCTGCCTTGGTTGTGTATTTTTTGTGTTCATCATTTTGCTTGTACGATGAGAGTATTTCTTGCAAATCATGTTTTTATGTTGCTTTTTATAAACCATCTTTCTAACTTTGTTGGCCAGGTTAATCCCGATCTGAAATAATTCTCTCATTGATATTTTTATTCTTCTTTAGATCATATATTTTTTTAATGTACTTCGGTTTTTCTTCCCACCCGCTTATATCTAGAACATTATCTGAATTCTTCTTTTATTTACTTTCTTTGTTCATTTCCGTATTTTATCTTCCCCCCCCCCCCCCTAACAATTGTGACTTGTCTTCGTTTCTTTTACTTTCCGGTTCTCCTTTCTCCCCCTTCTCATGTCTGGTAATTTCGATTCTGGCGAGCAACCAATCTGACACCTCTTCTATACTTCCGGTCTATAAGTTTAAAAAAAGGCAGCGGACGTGTACATCGGTTTCATTAACTAGTTCAATTGGCCACTGGTCAAAGCCAAGTGAAGTGTTTCGTGCCACGGCGTGGAGCAGGAGCTCTTCCAGGAAACTTAACAATCGGCGTGCCCATTTCTTAATTGGCCTTTTAGCCACCCAGCTCCTTGGATCGTGGCTGTTAGTGCAGCCAGAGAGGTGACTGATGAGGCGCCCACAACCGGAGTCGCAAATAACTGTTATTTCTTCTAATTCCGGGGTTAGGAAGCTTTGAGTGTCATAGGCAATCCTTGAGAAGCGAGATGTGTTCATTAACGGAGGCTAAACTCTCAGAAATAATATGACATCTCCTACAGTGGATAAAAAGTGAGGCAGAAGGCAGCACACACAAACAGTGATGGAAAGAAAACTAGCATTTTTTTTCTAAATGAACGAAATAAGTGAAACGGTTATTTAAAAAAAAAAAGAAATAGAATACAAACATCTTCATTGTTATGTTGAAGCGTCTATGTGATATTTTAGAAACAACAAGTTCAAGCGGGTAACGCATTTGCTTTTACCTTTTAAAAGAGACAAACCATCTAAAGATGGACAAGTCAGTCCATCACAACCTGTACTATCAAAGCAAGAGACAGAGCGGAATGGCGCTCCAAGGTAGTCAACTTTCAATGCGAAGACGGCACTCAATGATGATGAGAAAAACTGAAAAGAAAGAAAAGACTTAACCGAAGAAAATGTCGATTGCTGAATATTCATGATTTGTTTGAATTCTCGCAAAATACTGTTTAATTAAAGATTTGTAAATAAACGTTTTTGATTATACAGCAAACAGTTGTTTTGCATATTAATTTCGTTTGTGTATTCAAGTAAATAAAACTAAAGAAACATTGTATGTCAAAATCCTTCAATGTTAAAGGCTCAGTTAATTACAAAATCCTTCAATGTTAAAGGCTCAGTTAATTACAAAATCCTTCAATGTTAAAGGCTCAGTTAATTACAAAATCCTTCAATGTTAAAGGCTCAGTTAATTACAAAATCCTTCAATGTTAAAGGCTCAGTTAATTACAAAATCCTTCAACGTTAAAGGCTCAATTAATTACAAAATCCTTCAATGTTAAAGGCTCAGTTAATTACAAAATCCTTCAATGTTAAAGGCTCAGTTAATTACAAAATCCTTCAATGTTAAAGGCTCAGTTAATTACAAAATCCTTCAATGTTAAAGGCTCAGTTAATTACAAAATCCTAATAAAATATCCGGTATTTATGAAACCAGGTTGTACAGATCTGGGAGTATTTTATTTTTATTTTTAGCAAATATATGCCTGATGCTGATTGTTTATGTCTGATGTTTTATGAGCTCCCTTTTTGTGCTGGCCTCTTTGAGAATGTCCTTATTGGTCTTTTTAGCTGTCCAGAGAATTTTCAACATTCTTCTCTTTGGCCTCTAATCGTTTTTTCATCTGTTTGTCTACGGTCGATGATTAGTTTCCACAAGTCAGAATTGGTTCTATATAGCACCGATGAACTCTCTTTCACACTTCTATTGAGTGATCATCACTAGTGTCCTGGTTCTGAATGTTTCATTTGTCAAACCCCACCAGGGATGGCTTAAATATAGTTTAGTGATTACAATAAAAATAACATGTACAAATTTGAAACAACGTTACACGTTGCGGAGAAAAAGAGTGGAATTAGTGTGTTAAAATGTCTCCAAGTCAGGATTAAGGTAGCGAATACCCAGATGTAATTCATCTTGTGTGTGCATTTGTATGTTACACATATAGACAATGCATAAAGACATCAAGACTTTCTTTGTCTAGAGACGCCAAATACTCTTGCACGACCCTGATGACGTTTACCCTTTACCACTTGTTATATGTGGTGCAACGCGTCAAATACTTGGACACAATATTAACATTAGATGGAAGATGCACCACATAATAAGAAAAGCAGAATAGCTCATACCAAAATAGCATTTCAGAAAATATGAAACGTCTTATGCAACATGTCAATATGAATAGAAGTGAGAAAGACAGTCCATCGGTGCTATATAGAACCAATTCTGACCCGTTTAAACGAATCATCGACCGTAGACAGACAAATGAAAAAACGATCAGAGGCCACAGAGATGGGATTTCTCAGAAGAATGTTGAAAGTTCCATGGACAGCTGAAAAGACCAATGAGAAAATTCTCAAAGAGGCCAGCACAAAAAGGGAGCTCTTAAAAAACATAAGAATAAACAATCAACATTTTTCGGGCACATCATGAGAAGAGGAAAGTTGGAATACTTGGTTAAAACTGGCAAAATACAGGGCAAAAGAGATCGCGGACGACAAAGAGAGAAGAAACTAGATTGCTTGTTGTCATGGCATGGAAAACGGTCAACAACAGAATTGATACGATGCACTGTAGATAGAAGATTGTTGAAGGAAAGTATCGCCTACACCAACCGATATGGCATATGATGATGATGATCAAGATATATGTGGTGTGTACGAAATGTGTGTTTTGATTAATAAGAACCGGAAATAGCCGCCAATCCGTGGCTCACATTTACAGCAGTTTGTGTTAGATTCTCTCTCTCTCTCTCTCTCTCTCTCTCTCTCTCTCTCTCTCTCTCTCTTTCTCTGTCTACGATCAAGACTCAATCAGAGTAGGATTCCAGACTCTATCATAAAGTCTGCTGACACTTTGAGTGATTCGATTGCCCCATATAGTTTTTCTTCCAGGGAGGTGAGTGTGGACCACATTGCTCTTCTCAGGCCTGTGTACTGGGGGCAATCCTGTAGAACATGTTTTGTAGTCATATTGTCCAGTGTACAGTGACATAGGCTGGTTGTACCTATTTTGAATTTGGTGAACATGTGATTCCTCATTCTATTGTGGCCAGTGCGTAGGCGAAGTATGATGACTTGTTCCATCCTTGATAGTTGATGGTATGCGTTCCTCTCGTTATGCTTTGGGTGTTCTCGTTTCCATTTTTCATGATACTGGCCTTTGAGGATGGATTTGGCTTCATCATAACTGAGCGGATGGTTCTCTTATGGTAAATTTCCTCCCCCTTTAGCTAATTTGTCAGCGCGTTCGTTCCCGTGTATATTACAGTGTGATGGTATCCACTGAATGACTACTCTTTGAAAGTTATTGCATAGTTGGTCCAGGATTGTTCTCAAGTCATCTAGTTCATTGTTCTTGGGGCTTTTTAGAGCTGATAGTACTGACAGTGCATCAGTCAGAATCACCAATTTATTGTGCATGTTATTTTTGTGTTGAGTAGCCAGTGTTACAGCATTTCTGAGGGCCTCAGTTTCTGCTTTAAAGTTGTTTGAGAATTTCCCAGTAGCTATTGACTTGATGTTCTCGTGTGCTTGATTAATGCTGACAGACCGCAATTTGTGACAGTTACTGATCCTGTTGGTGTGATATCTTTTAACAAGACTGAACCTTCAAGATATAACTATGTCCACGGTGAAGTGATTTCGCACAAAATTTACTCACTAGATGTATCAATGTCCAAGAAAACAAGTCTCTCACTAGGTGTATCAATGTGCAAGCAAACAAGTTTCTCACTAGGTGTATCACTGTCCAGAAAACAAGTTTCTCACTAGGTGTATCAATGTCCAAGCAAACAAATTTCTCACTAGGTGTATCAATGTCCAAGCAAAGAAGTCTCTCACTAGGTGTAACAATGTCCAAGCAAACAAGTTTCTCACTAGGTGTAACAATGTCCAAGCAAAGAAGTCTCTCACTAGGTGTGTCAATGTCCAAGCAAAGAAGTCTCTCACTAGGTGTATCAATGTCCAAGCAAAGAAGTCTCTCACTAGGTGTATCAATGTCCAAGCAAAGAAGTCTCTCACTAGGTGTAACAATGTCCAAGCAAATAAATTTCTCACTAGGTGTATCAATGTCCAAGCAAAGAAGTCTCTCACTAGGTGTAACAATGTCCAAGCAAATAAATTTCTCACTAGGTGTAACAATGTCCAAGCAAAGAAGTCTCTCACTAGGTGTATCAATGTCCAAGCAAAGAAGTCTCTCACTAGGTGTAACAATGTCCAAGCAAATAAATTTCTCACTAGGTGTAACAATGTCCAAGCAAACAAGTTTCTCACTAGGTGTAACAATGTCCAAGCAAAGAAGTCTCTCACTAGGTGTATCAATGTCCAAGCAAACAAGTTTCTCACTAGGTGTAACAATGTCCAAGCAAAGAAGTCTCTCACTAGGTGTATCAATGTCCAAGCAAAGAAGTCTCTCACTAGGTGTATCAATGTCCAAGCAAAGAAGTCTCTCACTAGGTGTAACAATGTCCAAGCAAATAAATTTCTCACTAGGTGTATCAATGTCCAAGCAAAGAAGTCTCTCACTAGGTGTAACAATGTCCAAGCAAATAAATTTCTCACTAGGTGTATCAATGTCCAAGAAAACAAGTTTCTCACTAGGTGTATCACTGTCCAAGAAAACAAGTTTCTCACTAGGTGTATCAATGTCCTAGAAAACAGGTCTTTCACTAGGTGTATCAATGTCCAAGAAAACAAGTCTCTCACTAGGTGTATCAATGTCCAAGAAAACAAGTCTCTCACTAGGTGTATCAATGTCCAAAGAAACAAATTTCTCACTAGGTGTATCAATGTCCAAAGAAACACATTTCTCACTAGGTGCATCAATGTCCAAAGAAACAAATTTCTCACTAGGTGTATCAATGTCCAAAGAAACAAATTTCTCACTAGGTGTATCAATGTCCAAGAAAACAAGTCTCTCTTTAGGTGTATCAATGCCCAAGAAAACAAGAACAAGAATTAATTGCCTTGTATATGATTTGTAATATATGTTTGATGAACACAAACATAAAAAAGACCAGTCACTTATTTACTGAACAATAAATTTCTTCAGGGTGTGGGTAGCCATGAAGATGAAAAGTATTTAAGAACATGGCGTAGAAACAAGCCATTACAGACTGAATCTGCTACTGGGCATAGCCAGTAGATTCTATCAGAAGTTTTGTGTAGTCCAGGGTCTCTTCTATAAAATGCGCAATTTATTGTAGAATTTCAGGGTGAAATGCAGCAATGGGTCATAGCATTGCAGTCATGATCCATGGGGGCCAGCTCCCGTAGAGTGTAAAGAAGTAATGACCGAAACACTTGCTAGACATGGAACACTTCTGATGATCAGATTGCCTTCTGATGCGAAACTTTGTATAGAAAGTTATCTATCTATCACACACACATATACACACTCACACGCGGGTCGTTCAGTGGGGAACTGGATCAGTTGAGTTATGCATCGCGTGTAGGACTAGTATTATTGAGTGTCTAGTAAGCCAAGGCGTTAACATAAGCTACCTATAGATAGCGTTGGCAAGCCTGCGACACGCATAGGAACCAGGGAAACAGTTGGACAAGGTGGCGATTCCTTTGTAGCTGTGCACCAAGCAAGAGCATCGAAATGTGATATTTTTATTTAATGAGGGAGTGAAACCTGCGGATGTTCATCGTCAGAACGGTGAAAGCTGATCATAATAATCATCATCGAGTGCCTTCTCCGCAACGAAGATTGGCTACTATGGAACGCCATTCTGCTCTGTCTCTTGCTTTGATGGTGCAGGTTGTCATAGGCTGATTTTTCCATCTTTTGATGTTACTCGTCCATGTTAGTCTTGGTCTGCCTCTTTTGCCTTGTATTTCCCCTCCAGGATTACTTTTAGTAGGCTGTTGTGTCTTTTAACATGGCCCAAAATTCGCATTTGTCTTGTTTGAATTGTGCTTAGTAGTTCTCTATTCATTTTTAGTTGTTTTACGACTTCATCGTTTGTTTTCTTTTCCTTCCATCCAATTCTACCTATTCTTCTATATATCCACATTTCAAAGGCTTCAATTCTCTGTTATGTTTTCTTGTCTAACGTCCATGTTTCTGCACCATATAGAAATATTGAGAAGATGTAACATTCTGCTATTTTTAGTTTTAGCCCTGGTGTTATTTGTTTTGATGTTAGTATGTTCTTCATGACATTAAAATTACTTTTTGCCATTCCTATTATTTTGTTTATTTCAGTTGTACATTTTCCATCACTGGTTATAGTATGTCCAAAGTAGTTATAGTTCTGAACTGTCTCCAGGCCTATTCCTTCTATTTTGATATCCACTTGTGGGTTTTGAGTATCTTCTTTGTTTATGATCATAATTTTAGTCTTTTTGATATTCATATCTTGTCCATATTTTCTGCTTATCATGTTTATTTCATTAAGTAATTGTTGTAGATCTTTAGGATTTTCTGCTAGTAGTACAGTATCATCAGCATATCTTAGGTTATTGATTATCTTTCCATTAATTTGTAGGCCTGGCATCTCTGTGATGTTTTTAAAAATTTGCTCAGTGCATAGATTGAACAAGCTTGGTGATAGGATGCATCCCTGTCTTACTCCTCTTTTTATATCAATGGGTGTAGAGTTCTCTTTGTTATATTTTATTATTGCTGTTTGCTCCCAGTATAGATTACATATTAATCGTATGTCCATGTCATCTAGATGTATCTCTTTTAGGCATTCTATAAGTTGTTTGTGGTGTACTCTATCAAAAGCTTTGGTGTAGTCTATGAAGCAGGTATATATTGGTTTGTTTACTTCTGTGTATTTTTCTATTAATGTTCTCATGTAGAATATGGCTTCTTTTGTTCCACTATTTTTCCTAAATCCAAATTGCTGCTCATCTAATTCAGTATTGATTTAATTCTGAATCCTTCCTTGTATAACTTTTAGCAAGATTTTTGTAGCATGGCTCATTAGGCTCATTGTTCTAAAGTCACTGCATTAAAATACACCATTCTTTTTAGGCAATGCAATGAAAGTTGATGTTTTTAGTTCATTTGGTACGTATCCTGTATGGCATATGTCGTTGCATATGTCTGTAATCACTTCAATGCCAAAATCTTCTAGTGCCTGTATCATCTCTATCTGTATGCTGTCAGGTCCTGATGCTTTCCCCTTTTTCATTGTTTTTATAGCTTTTTCAACATCAGATTTTAAGATTTTATAGCCTGATGTACATTTTATAACTGGTTTCTTGTCCCTTTGATCCTGAAATAGTTATGTTATATATTCCTGCCATCTATCTATAATATTATTGTCTGTTAGAATTTTTCCTTTTTTGTCTGCATCCACCTTCTATGGCTTTTTATTTTTTTTTATTCTCTTTATTTCTGTGTGCATTCCTCTTAAGTCTTGTCTGCTTTCCATAGTTTCTATTTCTATACATTTTTGGCTGAGCCAGTCTTCTTTTGCCTTTTTGCACATTTTGCGTATCTCATTATCTATTTTATTGTATTGGGCAGTGTTCTTCGCTTGTCTCCTTTCTTCCATTTTTTCAAAGATGGTGTTAGTTATCCATTTTTGGTTTTATTTTTCTTTTCTCTTTTGGGTAAGGTGTCGCAGGTTTCTTGTATGCTTTTCTTTATGCATTGCCATTTGGTTGTTACTTTTTCATCAGGATTTTCTCTTCTGTATTGTTCAATTCCTTCTTCTAGCAGCTTCTGGTATGTGTTCTTTACTTGTGCTGGATATGTATTTTTAATATCTTTTTAATTTAAAGCTGTTATAACTAGCTGATGGGTAATACAAAAAAAAAATAGTAAAGTGTCCCATCACGCGAAGTGGCGTAGAGGGAATATTGTGTTAGTGACGATAATTTTTATAGACTTTCGGCACATGATTTTTTAGCTCGGTATTACGCCCCTATCAGCAGTCAGATAAAAACGATGCAGGAAAACACAAATAAACTATCATCAATAGCCAGCAAAATTGGGCTTGAGATCAATCATGAAAAGAAAATAAAGTCATGAAAAGTTTAATTTCAACAGATGACAAAATATACATGGAAAACAAACCAGTAGAAGAGATCGCTCACTTTATCTATCTTGGAAGTCACATTGATCGAGAAGGGGATACAAGCAAAGAAATTAGAATCAGAATAGCTAAAGCAGCAATGTCTTTCAGAAGCCTTGAAAGGTTGTGGAAATCAAAACTCATCAGCACAAAAACAAAACTTAGACTATTAAAATCAAACGTACTATCAACCCTTACGTATGCATGTGAGAGTTGGAAAACAACAAGAGACATAGAAACAAAGTTGAACGCATTCGGAAATAAATGTCTAAGGAAAATACTTGGTATAGCGTGGAACGAATTCAAAACAAACGAGGAAATTAGAGAAATTGCCAATCAACCACTAATATCTTCAGTAATAAAGAAAAGACGAATAACAAAGCAAGCCCTCATGTGGGAAACAACAGGTAAGAGGAAAAGAGGCCGACCCAGAGAGACACTGAGAAGAACATTGATGAGTGAGGCAAGAGCAGCAGGAATCGGCTCCCTCAATGAGATAGAGTTGCTTGCACAGATCAGAGACAAATGGTGAGATTTGATAAAAGATCTTTACAAGGATTGAAAACTACTAGAATAAACATTTAGATAAGAGAAAGAGTTTCTGGGTCTATGCCCTATGGGTCGGCTACGGCTCGAAAGGTCAATAGATAGATAGATAGATTACGCCCGTGCCGCTTTACTTTCCCAGAAAAAAATCCAGTACTCATTTCAGGCTGGGCGAACCTGAAAGCCGTGGATCAGAATCGAACCCGACCTCTTATTCTTTGTAGCGCAGTTCACTAACCACTGAGCTATCGTGGCTCCCTGGTAAGTGATTGGTAATTGAGTCGTACACAAATGTGTGAACGTACTGAGAAGTTCACGGCCTCACTAGTGTAGAGGATCCCCTCAACGGGTTATAGTATTCACAGGCGTCACACAACACAAGTCTATAGTCATGGACCACGTGATACGGGAAGGTCGGCGTATCACAGTCAGTGAGGTGGCATCAATCTTAGACACTCATGCTGGATCAGTTATCGACATTTATCTTCCATGCCTGCCCACTGAGGGAAGCCACAAAAAGGTAGTGACGTTATCAACATCGTGAGCCGAGGTGGTTGTGGGTAAAATGATGTTGACTATCTATAGCTAAAATAGCTGAAGACGTCACAAGCTTGGAGTGCTTTCGGTAAAATCCTCTCAGCTCTTCGGCTTTCAATGTAGGTAGCCATGGATAAGCCCTTCACATCAAACATGGCGGGTTGAAATTTCGAAATGTGTGCAAGATGACTACCCAAGCGGAGGTGTTTGATTAGTGGTGTCTCTTCTACCTTTTAGCTCCCAGTGGAGCATAGGTCTTCAACAAACACTTTCCAAGTCGTTCTGTTTTTTGCAATTCTTTTAAGATCATTCCATGTCTTCCCCATCATCTTCATCTCTGCTTCAATCTGTCTTCTCCAAGAATTCCTTGGTCTTCCTCTTTGTCTTTTCCCCTGGGGATTCCAAAAAAGGGCCTGTTGTGTAATACTCTCAGTTGGTTTCCGTAGTGTGTGTCCTATCCATCGCCATCGTCTTCGCTGTATTTCTTTATCCACTGGTATTTGACCGGTACATTTCCATAATTCCACGTTTGTGACTTTGTCCTGCCATTTCCATCCCTTTATTCTGCGCAAGCATCCATTAATGAAAGTCTGTACCTTCGTGATTGTCAATTTTGTTATTCTCCATGTTTCACAGCCATATAATAGAACCGACTTAACATTGGAGTTGAAAATTTGTATTTTTGTATTTAGCCTAATTTCTTTGGATTTCCATATGTTTCCCAGTGCAATGAAAGCTCCTCTTGCTTTTGATATCCTTATTTTGGTATCGTTTTCTGTTCCTCCCTCTTTATCTATATTACTGCCCAGATATATATAAGATTGTACGTCTAGTAGAGGTATTTCTCCTAGTTTTATTTGGTTATTGCCAACTGCATTAATTCTCATAATGTTGGTCTTATCTCTATTAATCTTTAGTCCTAGCTGTTGTGATCTCTCATCTAATATACTCATTTTATCTTGCATCTGTTGGTGGCTGTGTGATAGGAGAGCTATGTCATCAGCAAAGTCTAAATCATAAAGTTGTTTGGTCAGTGACCACTGGATCCCATTTCTGTTGTTTTGAGTTATTTTCATAATCCAATCTATGGCCAGTAGAAAGAGAAATGGAGACAGAAGGCATCCTTGCCTTACTCCTGTTCTTATTTCAAATGCTTCTGTAAGCTGTCCTTCATGCACCACACTACATTTTGTTCCTTCATACATTGTTTTTATCAGGTTAATAAACTTTATGGGGATTCCATAATGACTCAGCAACTTCCAAAGCATTCTTCTGTCTAAACTATCAAATGCCTTTTCGTAATCTATGAATCCAATATAAAGTGGGGATTTTAGTTCTAAACTTTGTTCAACTATTATACGTAGAGTAGTTATTTGATCAGCACATGATCTGTTCTTCCTAAAACCTGCTTGTTCATCTCTCAAGTGTTTCTCTATAGCCTCTTTTAGTCTCTCCAGAATGATTCTGCCTAATATTTTTCCTGGCACTGATAGTAGCATAATTCCCCTATAATTTGTGCACTCCTGTAAACTTCCTTTCTTTGGTAGTTTGATCATATAACCTTCTCTCCAGTCTTTAGGTATTTCTTCCCTCTCCCAAATTTTATCCAATAGATTATGTAACATCTTGGTAGAGGTGATAATATCTGCTTTGATGGCTTCCGAAGGAATTTCATCTGGTCCTGTGGCTTTACCATCTTTTAACAGTTTGATGGCTTTCATTATTTCTTCTTTGCTTGGTTTTCCGCAGTTAACGTGTAATTCTTCTTCTGCTGGTAGTATATCTGGAGGATTATTAAATATAAAGATAAAGTTGCTCCCTTGTATCAACTGATTATGGAGCCGCGATAGCTCAGTGGTTAGTGAACTGGACCACCACGGACAAGGGGTAGGGTTCGATCCCAACCGACGGCTTCCGGGTTCACCCAGCCTTAAATGGGTACCGGATTTTTTTTTCTGGGAAAGTAAAGCAGCACGGGCGTATTACTGACCACATTACCCCAAAAATCATGTGCTGAAGGTCTGTAAAATATAGGGTCACTAACACCATATTTCCCTATACGCCACTTGGCGTGACGGAGGTACTTTACTTTACTTTATATCAACTGATTACACGAAAGGAGGTGGGACTCGCTACAAGGACAGCAACTATCATTTATACAAACCTGCATACACAAAGCATTTCACTGTTGCTTCTCATGCGAAGAAAGCCATTCCATAACGTCACAATCTTACAAGATAGTTAGGCCTAGTACTATACATGCTGATCGCTAAGCATACACGTTCATTGTAAAGTCAAAGAAGAGACCAAACCAATAAATGCGAGACTTGAGACGATTGATGGCACCATTCTTCTCGATTTTAATCCTAATTAATGTAATATATCAATTAAGAGTAGTGTAATATAATAATTAAGAGTAGTGACACTTGAAAAGTTGAATTTTTCTTTTTAGAGTCAAAAGTAATTTTTTGTCACCGTAATGAATTTGTCTTCTTATTTATTTATGTAACAAATGTGTCTTTTTATTTATTTCTGTAATATATGTGTCTTCTTATTTACTTCTGTAATAAATGTATCTTCTTATTTACTTATGTAATAAATGTGTCTTTTTATTTATTTCTGTAATAAATGTCTTCTTATTCTTATTTATTTCTGTAATAAATGTGTCTTCTTATTATTTATGTAATAAATAAATATGTCTTCTTATTCTTATTTATTTCTGTAAGAATGTGTCTCCCAATTTACTTATGTAATAAATGTGTCTTTTTATTTATTTAAGTAAAAAATGTGTCTTCTTATTATTTAGTAATTCTTCTTCTGCTGGTAGTATATCTGGAGGATTATTTGAGCCAGGTCTGTTCAAAAGTTCTTCAAAGTGCTCCTTCCATCTCTCCATTTGTTCCTTTATATTACTAAGCAGATTTCCTTTCTTATCTTTGATAAAGGCGTTGATCTGAATTAGTGGTGTACCCGTCCAAAATATGTCACCATAGAATCCATGTGCTTGTCATAGATTGGAGTATGTGATTGTCATAGACTGGATTATGTGCTTGTCATGTACTGGGGTATGTGTTTGTTATGGACTGGAGTATGTGGTTGTCATGAACTGGAGTATGTGGTTGTCATGGGTTGGAGTATGTGATTGTCATGGACTGAAGTATGTGCTTGTCATAGACTGGAGTATGTGCTTGTCATGGGTTGGAGTATGTGGTTGTCATGGACTGAAGTATGTTGTTATAACGGGCTGGATTATGTGCTTGTCATGGGCTGGAGTATATGCTTGTCATGGGCTGGAGAATGTGGTTATCATAGGCTGGAGTATTTGCTCGTCATGGGTTGGAAGATAAATGTATTTATATATATATATACATATATATATATATATATATATATTGTATGTATGCAAATGGTATGTATATATGAATGTGTATGTGTGTGTTCCTTACGATAAAAAGTACAGAATACAATTATTGGAAACAATAGCACGCAAATGAATACGTAAGGAATATCATCTAAATCTTCATCACGCATCATAGAAGATCGAAAACAATCATTTATGTACCACTTAGCCACTCAGCGAATCATAAACCCTCAACACGGCCTCAATAGTCATTAAATCTTTCTGAAGCGCGGACATCAACAGTTTCACGATACTTCATTTGTGCCAAATCCTTGCCGGCAAGTGGCTGCCATCAAAGGGTGGAAACATCATGTTTGCATCGGATCACATGGAGAGCCTATAACGCCGATTCTAAGCTGGACCACAGCTCAAGAACACTTAGAACAGTTGTGTTCTAGTATGTCGTGTCAGTCTAGCTGGAGGATATTATCGTTACGTGCTCTAGTTAGTTTGTTTTAGTTCTGGGTTAGAGGCATATAATCACTGGTGCATATTAGTTTATGAAATTGTGATATTCATGCTACAGCTAACAGAATCACACTAATTATTTGTTTAACTAATTCTACACTTGAATGCACAGAAAATTATATATATATATATATATATATATATATATATATATATATATATATATATAGATATTGTTCATATTATTATACATGAACATATATTTATGCAAATACAAAAGCTAAAATAAACAATAAATAAATTGCAAGGAGACATGCTGGTAGATATATATGGAAATAGTTAACGTGGATGTAAATCTACAGAAAGTCGGGTACATAAGCAGACAAGTGCAATACAGACAAAGACAGATATAAGACAGATCAGGCCCAAGCATGAATGGCCTCTTTTTAGCCTGACACCCTTCCCTGTGTTGAGCTCATGATGCAATGGATGCTATTTATCTGTACTTATCTTAAGGTATGTTAAATAATTGTGACATGGAAGTAAAAGTTGCAACATTTTTATTTCTTATCAAAATCAGATTATACACGAAAGTTATTATCAGCGTGGTCTATAATTGAACCTTATATATACTCTTTAAATCATTTATATTTTGGTTGCTATGGTACCTATAGCGATCTTGGGTTGTTGTTGCGTTATTAAAATACGCTTTACAAGTTCTTTTTCAACTTATCAAAAGATCGCATGACTTTTGTGGAACGTTGCATTCTTCACAGCCCGTCTGAAAGAATCTCTGTCTCTAGTTAGATCTCCCACAGAACGTTGCATTCTTCACAGCCCGTCTGAAAGAATCTCTGTCTCTAGTTAGATCTCCCACAGAACGTTCCATTCTTCACAGCCCGTCTGAAAGAATCTCTGTCTCTAGTTAGATCTCCCACAGAACGTTCCATTCTTCACAGCCCGTCTGAAAGAATCTCTGTCTCTAGTTAGATCTCCCACAGAACGTTCCATTCTTCACAGCCCGTCTGAAAGAATCTCTGTCTCTAGTTAGATCTCCCACAGAACGTTCCATTCTTCACAGCCCGTCTGAAAGAATCTCTGCCTCTAGTTAGATCTCCCACTGAATGTTGCATTCGTCACAACCCGTCTGAAAGAATCTCTGTCTCTAGCCAGATCTCCCACAGAATGTTGCATTCGTCACAACCCGTCTGAAAGAATCTCTGTCTCTAGCCAGATCTCCCACTGAATGTTGCATTCATCCCAGCCCGTCTGAAAGAATCTCTATCTTTAGTCAGATCTCCGAATTCTTTTGTTCCCATATTCAATGTATTTTTGATGTCTTGAAACCACCTTCTTTTTTCTTGGTCACCCGTGTCTAGTCATCCTGGAACCATGATTGTTTTCTCTAACACACTGTGCCTTTTTACGTGCCCATAATATGTTAATATTTAACAACAGTAGTCAAATGAACCACTATTCAGTGTAACTGATAATTTCTAGTTCTATTTGTCATGTGGCATCATCATCATCTTCAAGTACCGTGACTACTGGCGTAGGTGATCATGTCTCTCCACAATTTTCGATCTCGGCAGCTATTTATCATTTCTGTTGTTTTCTCTTAAGCTGTCTGTTATTTTTTCTCTTTGCTTCCCTCTATCTCTTCGCCCCCCCCCCTAAAAAAAAATAAAAAATTTCCACTTGTTACAATATATTCCACTTGTTCTCTTCTCATTACATGGCCAAAAAATGATGATTGTTTCTTCCTAACATTGGAAATTAGCTCTCTTTTTGCCCTGACCTCTCTCAGAACTTTTTCATTACTCTTCTTAGTTGTCCATGGTACTCTCAACATTCTTCTGTAAAACCACATTTCTACAGACTCCAGTGATTTTCTTGTCTGTTGTCCTATTGTCCATGATTCGCATCCATGTGTTAAGACTGGCTCTATATAACATTTAAGAACTCTTTTTCTTGTTTCTATTGTCAAAAATGGATTGCATAGTATCTTTCTCATTTTTCGGAAAGCTACTTTTGCCTGAGCCATTCTGCATCTCACCTCTTTTGTACATCTTCCGTTTCAGGTTAACAAAGTTCCAAAATATTTAAATTCATTTACCTGTTTTAATATTGTTCCACTTGTCATTATTTTGCACTGAAGTGATGTCTTTTTCTTTGTTGTTACCATTACCTCTGTCTTTTTGCTATTAAGGCTGAGTCCTTTATTATTTTGTTTATATTTCGTGTGACATACAAGTGACAATTCATCACGGATTTATGACATTAAATTGACAATTTCTAATTGATATGTGGTATAAAACTGACAATTTCTAATTGATATGTGGTATAAAACTGACAATTTCTAATTGATATGTGGTATAAAACTGACAATTTCTAATTGATATGTGGTATAAAACTGACAATTTCTAATTGATATGTGGTATAAAACTGACAATTTTAATTGATATGTGGTATAAAAGTGACAATTTCTAATTGATATGTGGTATAAAACTGACAATTTCTAATTGATATGTGGTATAAAACTGACAATTTCTAATTGATATGTGGTATAAAACTGACAATTTCTAATTGATATGTGGTATAAAACTGACAATTTCTAATTGATATGTGGTATAAAACTGACAATTTCTAATTGGTTCGTGCTATAAAACTAACCTTTGTGGACACACTGATCGATATTGCAACCCTCAATTTGCATAAGAAAACATCTGACCCATGCTCCACAAGAACATTGGTAAAAAATAAAATCTATTTCCAATAATCACGTGTACTGTTGTCTATTTCTTTCAGAAAGTATATGTCTGAAACGATAGACCCGTGTTAAACTTCCTGCTCTATGTTAAAGGCTTGCTGAGATTTTGTGCTGAAAGTTATCAACATGGATGGCATTTAACAAGAAGGTTTTTTCTTGTTTGTTTTTTTTTGCATTCGCCAGCTTTTACCTCTGAAGAGGTCCCTAGAGTCTAGGAACTGAATTTTGCTCGTTAATCCATTTTTCCATGTCAGCCGTATGCACAGGGGTCCCTCGCCACACAGGGAGATAATTACGTCTTCGGAGGTGCTTATATTTTTCCCGTCCATGAGTAATTGACGTTTCAAGCCGGGCCTCGTTGCTGAGACCAGGGATAGTTGCCGCAGAGAGAAATCATAAATGAAAATCGCAACTGGTGCAGCCGGGATTTGAACCCACAACCTCTCTGTCTCGAGACCAGCGTCTTGCCTCAAGACCAACCTGTCCCCCACAAGAAATATTGTAGACATTTTGCAAAAAAAAAAAGAAAAATTACGAATAATTTATAAGGGGGGGGGGGGGTGTGTGTGTGCATGATTTCTAAATAGAATTTTAAGCTTATCTAATGCCTAAAATTAAAAATTCGTTTGCTGCTTAATTCTACACATGTAAAGGAAATTGCATGCTACAAATTTCAAAAATGGATTTTTATAGAAAAATAAATATTTAGTATGCCATAGTGTACATTAAATGCCCACACTTTGAAACCGGACGCACTGAATGTTGTATGAAACTGACCTTGTAAAGATCTAACACAATTGCTCAAACACGCCAGCCATTAGAGCTACTATTTAAATACCATCTTATCTGCAAATTAATCGTGTTTTGATGTCATTGAAACTTGTAATGATTATTACCCGCGGTATTATTCTTATGTAAACCGGTATGTACAAGTTTCATTCATATCGTCTTGGTGTTGAATTTAATTAAACAAAACTGTGAGCCAATATTTTGATGCGCGTGACTTCGCACCTTCTGATCATCAGATGACGATGAGTAAACATTTTTATGTATGGAAATCTATTCAGTCTAGAAGATATTTTTTTCCATATCAAAGTTTTAAATACTTTTTCATGAATTTAAAATTGAAAAAAATATTGAAATGTGAAGCTATTGAGATTAACATTTTTACAAAAATATTGAAATGTGAAGCTATTGAGATTAACATCTTTACAAAAATATTGAAAAATGAAGCTATTGAGATTAACATTTTTACAAAAAATATTGAAATGTGAAGCTATTGAGATTAACATTTTTACAAAATATTGAAATGTGAAGCTATTGAGATTAACATTTTTACAAAAAATATTGAAATGTGAAGCTATTGAGCATACACTTTTTACACAAATATTGAAATGTGAAGCTATTGAAATTAAAATGAATTAAATATTGAAATGTGAAGCTATTGAGAATATACTTTTTACACAAATATTGAAATGTGAAGCTATTGAAATTAAAATGAATTAAATATTGAAATGTGAAGCAATTGAGATTAACAGTTTGATAAAAATATTGAAATGTGAATCTATTGAGAATACACTTTTTACACAAATATTGAAATGTGAAGCTATTGCGATTAAAATTTAAACATTCATAAATTTTATGAAATTATTTATTTTGGATATAAAAGGTGAATGGTGCCAGTTATGTTTTGTGGTATATAAAAAGATCAAGTCCGTTCTCTAATTTTTCAACAACCATCGGTCTAATAATGGACTATATGATCAATATCACGCCAGGTCACTTTACATTTCCTGTTAAAATCCCAGGTCGGGAGCCTCGGTAGCCCAGTTGGAAAAACCACCCGACTGGACGATCGACGTTCGGACAACCCGTGTTCGATTCCCGCTGGGAGCAGTGTGAATTGTTCTCGTGGTTGTGAAAAAAATACCCCGCAGTATACCCAGCCGTTGGCAGAAATGGGTACCAGGGTAATACTCTGAGAAGGTGAGGAATGCCGCCTCGCATCGGAAGTTTCAATGCTTGAAGTGACACTATCCAGAAGTCTCAGAACACATCTGGATAGGCGGCCGAGCACATATGGGTGGAAAACTCGCGTGTTAAGACGCTGGTTCAAGTCTCAGACTTTACCTTATCCCTTGTACTCATTTATTCATACGCTGAAAAAAAAACCCCACTTAAAAATCCACTGCCTTCAAAAAAGCTACATTTGTAATTTAAACTGTCGATCTGCCTGCCAGTAGGTAAACACACTAATCACCTTTCACCGCCAAGTCAACCAGTTTATTAGTGAAACAGAAGAAACACGTCTCATATTAGAATCAAACTGTCTCATATTTCAGTAATGCTGAAAATTAAAAAAAAAGTAAAAAGTAGTATGGTAACAGCTTTATGTAGGTGAGAAATAAAACGAAAGTGGATCGACGTTTCGGCTAAAAAGACCTTCAGCTGGAACAACAAACAACAAAAACGTCGTTCCACTTTTGTTTGTTTCTCGCCTACGTAAAAAGGTGTTACTAAGTTACTAAACCAGTTTTTCTTGTGTTAAAAATTTTTATTATCATCATTAGCTTTACAGCAGCCTCGCATTTCTATGCATCTTAATGCATCTTTATGCATTTTTCCTTTATTTCACTATTCTCGTTAGAAAATTGTGTTACTTTGCCAGATCACTGTCCAGGTTATTTTCAAATATCGTTATCTGGTCTGTATTTGAAACTGACACCCCCCCCCCCCACCCCCAGTATACAATTGTGAAGAAATAAAACAAGCTATATGGAAAATGAACTGGTAATAATTGACTTCAATGCGACGCGCGTTATTTTATTTTGTACAACACGTTCTGGACTGTTTGTTCTCATCTCTAATAACATGGATAATACCTAGCCGGCTCTTGTTATTTTTAGCCATATTGTGTTATCGTATTCTGAAAGGAAATATTTGAAGTTTGTCCTCAATATTTCTCGACATAACAATTCAGGTTTTTAATGGATTTACAGTAGGATACAGCAATACGGTGGGTGTGACCAGCACAAAGGAAGGGCGGTGTAACTCTTGTTGGCAATCGGTGATTACCCTTCGCTGCTGGAGATTGGACTGCCGATCGCTCTAATGGATTGGGGCTTCCTCCAGAAAACGTGCTATTTCAAGAAAATGTCCAGTGGCTGTCCGTCCGAAGACAACCACATTGTGATTGTATTGTCTGTAAATGTAGTCCATGTTGTGGAGACTTTCTTTTAGTTTGGCAATATATTATTACTTGTAACGACAAATGTTGACGTTTTCTTTTTGTTTAGAAGATATCACAGTATATTCTTCTTTCTAGAGGATGAAAAACACACACACAAGTTATGATTTGGAAGTGATGTATGCCTAGAATATGTTACTAGCGTTCGCATGCGTTTTATTTTACAACCATATGCTCGTTTTTTTTTTTTTTAGTGAGCCGCAATAGCTCAGTAGTTAGTGGACTGGACTACAAAGGACAAGAGGTAGGGTTCGATCCCAAGCTACGGCTTCCGGTCCACCCAGCCTTTAATGGGGTACCGGATTTTTTTTTCTGGGAAATTAAAGCGGCACGGGCGTAATACCGACCACATTACCCCAAAAATCATGTGCCGAAGGTCTGTAAAATTTATGGTAACTAACACCATATTCCCTATACGCACGTGGCGTGACGGGGGTACTTTACTTTATTTTTTTATGCACGTTTTCTCGGTGGCAGAGTAGTTAGTGTGCTCGGTGGCAAGTGGTTAGTGTGCTCGGTGGCAGAGTGGTTAGTGTGCTCGATTCGTGATCAGAAGCTCCGGGGTCGATCCCTAGAAGTGCCGGATTTTTTCCGGACTGACAGGGCTGCGGAGTTCACCCAGCCTGTGAAAATGGATACCAGAGATTTTTCTGGGAAGTAAAGGCGGCCTGGCGTGATACCAACCACATAGCCAAAAAAAAGTGCGGTGTTTTGTTTTTTAATGTGGACACTAACACCATATTCCCAATACGCTTAGCAAATGTGAAGGGAGCCTGTACTTTTTAAACCTACATTTTTTTGTGTATTAATACGCCAGACCGTCGTTCTTTCATTACTAGGAAACTCTTTATACAGAGCTTCGCATGCAGGATGCAATCTGATCATCAGAAGAGGACCCCGTTGAGTACGTTATTTCAAAGTTATACTATCATGTATAAAGATACATGTCACATCAATCAATTCACTTCCTGCTACTCTGTCATCGTTTGATATCAGAGTGCGTGCATTAAACATCAGCTTTCTGGGACTTGGAAGGCCTCCAATAACAACCCGTGAATAATAGCTTTTTGATGATGTTAGATGTAAAAGGTACATGTCAGCTTTATGGTGGTGGCTGACGCCAGAAAAAAGCACCAGATGTTAACTTTAGCGTGTTTGGTTGGAGACGCTTTGGCGTGGGAGTAAGGTGTTCGCCTTGCAAGAACGTGCCAAGTTCCAACACAATTCTGAACAATTGGGCTTATTCTTGACTTCAAGGTATTCAAGATAGAGAAACTAGCTTTATCGACGACGAACCAGAAAAGAAGCTCTCGTGTTCAAGCTGAGCACGTAAACGAACTTTTCTTATCATTATCTATTTGCTTGAACTTGCAGAACTTTGCGCTCATCACAGGCCGTTTGAAGGAATTTCTATCTCCAAACAGATCCCTGGGGGACTGGTTGGTCTCGAGCCAAGACGTCGGTCTCGAGACTGAGAGGCTGTGAGTTCAAATCTCGGCTGCACCAACTTTTTTTACTGTGATTTCTCATTTCTCTCTGCGGCAACCATCCCTGGTGGGGTAGCGAGGTCCGGCTTGAGACGGGAATTACTTATCGACGGAAAAAAAATATGAGTACCTCTGAAGACAGAGTTATCTACCAGGGACCCCTGCGCACACGGCTGCCACGGAAATAAGGATTAACACGCAAAATTCACTTCCTTGTCTCTAGGGACTGCGCCAGAGATGAAAGCTGGCGAACGCCAAAATAAATAAATAAATAAAATTGATCTCTCACGTCCTCGTTCTTCACAAGTTCAAGTTCTCTTTAATATCATAAAACTACATTATTCTTGTTGCAGACCTGTCTTGGACAGTTCAAATAGGAAAGAGTAGGTTACAAATCGCTGTTATATTTCAATTTTAAAAATGCAAAGTGTAGATGTATAATTATACAAGTGAAGAAAAAAATTACAAACATAGATGTCAAGATGAACATAAAGATACACAATACAGCAAAACTATGTCAGGGATTGCAAAAAAGCACAAACGGTATATGTTTTTGAAAAAAAAAATATTTGTTGTAATTAGTGAGTTAATTTCTTTCTCTTCCTTTCATGGCCTCGCCCTGATGACTACTCATCATCATCATCGAGTGCCGTCTCCGCAACGAAGGTTGGCTACTATGGGGCACATTTCTGCTCTGTCTCTTGCTTTGATGGTACAGGTTGTCATATGCTGATTTGTCCGTCTTTTGACGCTACTCGTTTATGTTAGTCTTGGTCTTCCTCTGCCTCTTTTACCTAGTATTTTCCCCTCCAAGATTACCTTTAGTAGGCTGATGTGTCTTTTAACATGACCCCCAAAAAATCGCATTTGTCTTGTTTGAATTGTGTTTAGTAGTTCTCTTTTCATTTTTAATTGTTTTAAGACTTGATTGTTTTCTTTTCTTTCCATCCAGTTCTATCTATTCTTCTATATATCCACATTTCAAAGGCTTCAATTCTCTGTGTTATAGATTATCTTTCCATTAATGTTTAGGCATGTCATATCTGTGATGTTTTTAAAGATTTGCTCAGTGCATAGATTGAACAAGCTTGATGATAGGATGCACCCATGTCTTACTCATCTTTTTATATCCATGGGTGGTTGGTATTTTTATTTATGATTTTTCTCTGCGACAACCACCCCTGGTCTCAGCAGCGAGGCCCGGCTTGAAACGTCAGTTACTGATCGACGGAAAAAAAACATGAGTATCTCCGAAGTCGGAGTGATCTGCCTGTGCAGCGAGGGACCCCTGTGCACACGGCTGCCAGGGAAAATGGGATTAACGCGCAAAATTCAGTTCCTAGTCTCTAGGGACTTCGTCAGAGTTGAAAGCTGGCGAACGCAACAACAACAACAACAACAACAACAACAACAACAACACATCAATAGGTGTAGAGTTTTCTTTGTTATATTTTATTATTGCTGTTTGCTCCCAGTATAAATTACATATTAGTCGTATGTCCATGTCATCTAGATGTATCTCTTTTAGGCAGTCTATAAGTTTTTTGTGGTGTACTCTATCAAAAGCTTTGGTGTAGTCTATGAAGAAGGCATACGTATATTGGTTTGTTTACTTCTGTGTACTTTTCAATCAATGTCCTCATGCTGAATATGGCTTCTTTTGTCCCACTATTTTTCCTAAATGCAAATTGCTGCTCATCTAATTCAGTATTGATTTTATTCTGAATACTTCCTTGTATAACTTTTAGCAGCATTTTTGTAACATGGATCAGTAGGCTTATTATTCTGAAGTCACTGCATTCAACTGCACGATTCTTTTTAGGCAATGCAATTAAAGTTGATGTTTTTAGTTCATTTTGTACGTATCCTGTATGGTATATGTCGTTGCATATGTCTGTAATCACTTCAATGCCGAAATCTTCTAGTGTCTGTATTATCTCTATCTGTATGGTGCCAGGGCCTGCTGATTTTCCCCTTTTCATTGTTTGTATAGCTTTTTCAACCTCAGATTTTAAGATTTTATAGCCTGATGTACATTTTATAATTGGTTTCTTGTCCATTTGATCATAAAATAGTTCTGTTATATATTCCTGTCATCTATCTATTATATCTTTATTGTCCGTTAGCATTTTTCCTTTTTTGTCTGCCATGCATCTGCTTATGGATGACTACTAATGAAATAAAATAGACCTCTTGGTCATTCGTCTTTAAAAGGACGTTAAGTGGGTGTAGAAACGTTGTGTTCTAGTTTGCAGTTATACTGTGATATTTGACTAGTTCTGTTGGTCGACGATCTTGAAGCATTCAGTCAACTGTGGGTCGACGATCTTGACGCATGCAGTCAGTTGTGGGTCGACGTTCTTGACGCATGCATTCAGCTGTGGGTCGACGATCTTGAAGCATGCATTCAAGCATGCATTCAGCTGTGGGTCGACGATCTTGAAGCATGCAGTCAGCTGTGGGTCGACGATCTTGACGCATGCAGTCAGCTGTGGGTCGACGATCTTGACGCATGCATTCAGCTGTGGCTCGACTATCTTGACGCTGTTACGGAACCTCTCTTTTATCATTATATAGTCTATTTGATTACTCTTCTTATCTCCAGGGCTTTTCCATGTGTATTATTTCCTTTTCTCTTGTTCAAAGAAGGTGTTACATATTATTATTATTATTATTATTATTAGCAATTTAAATGAGTGCAGTCAGTGACCCATAACTAACTGCAGGCGTTAAGATCGTCGACCCACAATAACTGCAGGCGTCAAGATTGTCGACCCACAATAACTGCAGGCGTCAAGATGGTCGTCACACAACAAACTGCAGGCGTCAAGATCGTCGACCCACAGATGACTGCATGCGTCAGGATCGATGACCCACAGATGACTGCATGCGTCAGGATCGCCGACCCACAGATGACTGCATGCGTCAAAATCGTCGACCCACAGATGACTGGTTGCGTCAAGATCGTCGACCCACAGATGACTGGTTGCGTCAAGATCGTCGATCCACAGATGATTGCATGCGTCAGGATCGTCGACACACAGATGACTGCATGCGTCAGGATCGTCGACCCACAGATGACTGCATGCGTCAAGATCGTCGACCCACAGATGACTGCATGCGTCATGATCGTCGACCCACAGCTGGCGCCTTGACCCCAACAAATAATTAGGACAAATTAGATCAAAGAGAAAAATACATATTCGAGTCGATGAAAATTCAAATAAGGAAATATCGAAAATCTCGACTAGTTGCACTAACTAGTACTCTGTGACTAGTGTCACAACTTAATTTCAGAACATGGGATAAAGACATATCCTTTTAAATACTTCATAACAGAAAGTCACAAACAAAATTAAGTAAAAATATTAATACCGATCGCAATAATCATTAATTCCTGGAATCATTAATACCAGAGCGTTCCCTTATTCAAGCATCAAGTGATTTAGAAAGCTTAATGGCAACAACATCAACTACTTGATTTATTAAATTTGTCGTATTATTTGTAATAAAATTCCACAACTGAAAACTTTTGAAAATATTCATTACTGGGCTGCATCAATGAAAAATAAGAATAGTTTCTATTATTTTACGGGTCTTTGTACTATAAGCAAGCATTATTTTTCTGTGTAATAAACTTTCGAGAATAAACGTTTATTATAATTCCCCATAATATGTGCCTGCCAGTCTGCCTACAACTACCTAGGACATACTATAACCAATGATGGAAAATGCAAAACTGAAATAAACAAAAGAATAGGTATGGCAAAAAGTAATTTTAATGCCATGAAAAATATACTAACAACAAAACAAATATCAGCAGGGCTGAAACTAAGAATGGCGAAATGTCACATCTTCTCAATATTCCTGTATGGTGCAGAAACATGGACATTAGACAAGAAAACAGAACAGAAAATTGAAGCCTTTGAAATGTGGATTTATAGAAGATTAGGTAGAATTGGATGGAAACAAAAGATAACAAACGATGAAGTTTTAAAACAACTGAAAATCAAAAGAGAACTGCTGGACACAATTAAGACAAGACAAATGAAATTTTTGGGGCATGTTAAAAGACACACAACAGCCTACTAAAAGTAATATTGGAAGGAAAAATACAAGGCAAAAGAGGCAGAGGCAGACCAAGACTAACATGGACGAGTAACATCAAAAGATGGACAAGTCAATCTATGTCAGCCTGCACCATCAAAACAAGAAACAGAGTAGAATGGCGATCCATGGTAGCCAACCTTCGTTGCGGAGAGGGCACACGATGATGATGAGTCTGCCTGAACATTAGTTTTCTTGTGGTGAGCTGGAATCATTACACAATGAACTGTTTACGATTTCCATGCATCCTTCTTCGCTGTGCACCAGTCAATGACGTCATCAATCCATTTGGTTATTTCATAGTTTTCCGGTTTAACCGTTTCTGCAACAAGTTCTTGGCAAACCTCTTAGATCCTGGCGGCACGCCTGTATTTCTTGTATCAGTGTACGAAGTTCTTGGCAAACCTCTTAGATCCTGGCGACACGCCTGTAGTTCTTGTGTCAGTGGACGAAGTTCTTGGCAAATCTCTTAGATCCTGGCGACACGCCTGTAGTTCTTGTATCAGTGGACGAAGTCTTGGCAAACCTCTTAGATCCTGGCGACACGCCTGTAGTTCTTGTATCAGTGGACAAAGTCTTGGCAAACCTCTTAGATCCTGGCGACACGCCTGTAGTTCTTGTATCAGTGTGCGAAGTTCTTGGCAAACCTCTTAGATCCTGGCGACACGCCTGTAGTTCTTGTATCAGTGTGCGAAGTTCTTGGCAAATCTCTTAGATCCTGGCGACACGCCTGTAGTTCTTATATCAGTGTGCGAAGTTCTTGGCAAACCTCTTAGATCCTGGCGACACGCCTGTAGTTCTTGTATCAGTCTACGAAGTTCTTCATGTATTTTTGTTATTAACAACTTCCCTATTGCTTGACAAGTACGCAGAAATCCAAGGGAGTGCACTGTAACATAAAGAAACCTATCTATCTGCCTTGTGTGTGAAGCGTTTTAGACACAATCTAACGGAGAAAACTATAAAGAAACCACCAAGGGGAAACCACCGCTGCAGATACAAGGTAATTATCACAAGTCGCCACAACCTCAGATATAACAGTAAAGATTTAAAATTGTGGTGTGACAGGATCGATTACGTCAGCACGTATTTTATTATTATGATGTTATTGGTCATGATTCTACAAACTCTCTTATCGTTGTCTCTGCATGCGGTGTCGAGGATCGTAAATAGAATCAATGTCAGCAATAGTATATCTGGTGTATTAAGTTTATTTGAATTATTTTGTTAATTTCCTTCCAGCCTTGTTAACGTTGTAGTCTATGTTAGTCATAATAATAGTCCATTATGTTCATTCAAAATGTTTTTATCCCTTTTGTTATCCTTTCTTTAGACCATTTTCGAGAAATGTTCTTCGGCATTCCGTCATCCTCTCTAATAACACGTGGCATTTTAAGATAACTCTGGTTCATGGTTACCAAAAGTGTCATCACTTTACCAAATTTAGCCCTGCAGCAGCATGCAACCTAGTCTTTTCGATTTTGAACTGTCAAGCGTCGTTTTAAGTGCTTGAAAGTTCCCCTTTTTTGTCGTCCGCTTTTGTTAAGGCTTGGTACTCGAGCTCATGCATCCGGAGACAAGAAATTACTTGGAGCGAATCATTTCAGGAGAAGAGGTATGTTTACAGTACTCGGGAAATAGTCACAAATAATCAATAATAGAAAAAAAAAACAATAGATGGTAAGAAGCAGGAACGAGCCTGTACTTCTCGGCATAGCGCTTTCCACGAGAAACCTAATGCTAGAGCACACGGCCAACTCCGCTACCTGATTTTTTTCCCGAGTGCTGTAAACATACCTCATCCCATAAAATGATTCGCTGATCTATCGTCTCGGAAAGATTTTCTCCATAATAATATTCATTTATTATTAGTTTCAGATATGAGTTGAATCGTCTAACTTCTCATTGTGAGACAACCTCAGCTGCTATAATTACGCTTTAAAAGTAACAGTAAAAAATGTTTATCATGAAATTCTGACACCTTCCATTCAATACCAGTCAACAGACTATGAAGTTTACCATTCGCTAACATGCAGACCCTGAACAACTTTGGGGACTGATTTTGTTTTAGTTGGACGTAACACATAGTTTGTGGTTAATTGCTTTAACGCCGGGGCGATTCTACCGCCATTGTGATAGGTCAACAATGAGCAGAGAAGACTGAAGAAATCATTTCCTTATAGAAGAAAGAGAAAACCCTAATTCGTGACCAGGATTGGAGATCAAATACTCGTGCTGATATGTCAACAAAGTTTCTTTACGCATTTTAAACTGGTAGCAAACTGGGTTAAATCTGGGTCATTTCTCGACCTGGTGTCTGACTGACAAAAGAATGAATGACGGTGGACAGGGATGGTTGTATTCACTGCTGCTAACCAAAGTTGTTCGAGGTCTTTCACTGCGGCCACGGGGTCACAAACGCTATTATAGTAACTGCTTTCTTCACCACCTTCGTTTACAGTCGATGTTTGAAACTGGACAATTTCGCCATATTCATTTCTGACATTAACTTGGTCTCGGAACTTAGGTTTTATTGTACGTCTCCGGAAGGGCTAGCAATAGCTCGGTCGCTTCAGTCAGAATTCGAAACGGATTCTATTATAAGTTGCGCTAATTCAATTTCGTAGTCACCTTATCCGCTTGCTTTTCTGTTTCTCATTCTGTAATTCTACCCTGTTGATTGTCTGTTAGTTAGTCTGTTTTTCTTGTTATCCGGTCACTCATTTGTCTCTTGCTTGTCCGTCTGACTATCCGATGTTCAGTTGATCCACCTAACAGTCTCTGATCTATCTAAACAATTCATCCCATTAGTGGGGCCAGGGATTAAAAAAGACACTAAGAAATAAAATAACATAAACTATCAAATAACGCAAGGATACAAAAAAAATCGTTTTCACTATACATCTTTTAATGGCCTTTGTAATTTTCGATAGTTGAGATAACCGTATGATTATGCGTATGGTTTCTCGTGGCAAGGCGCTGTGCCAATGAGTACAGGGTCGACTCTGCTTCGGACTATATATTGTTCTTTGTTTTGTTTTTTCCTGTTGTTGGCTATTTATGATTTTTTTTTTCCGAATGCTGTAAACATACATCTACATCTGTAATGATTCGCTGATATATCGCATCGCAAGTTTCTCTCTATAATAATATTAATTTAGTGCTATATTTGTCTCCCTGTAGAAATGTGGTTTTACAGAAGAATGTTGAGAATACCATGGACCGCAAAAAAGAGTAATGAAAACGTTGTGAAAGTGGCCAAAACAAAAAAGAGAGGTAATTTCCAATATTAGGAAGGAACAATCATAATTTTTGGCCATGTAATGAAAAGAGAACAGCGGGAATATATTGTAACAGCTGGGAAAATTGAGGGACGAAGAGATAGAAGGAAGCAATGAGAAAAGATACCAAGTAGCTTAAGAGAATGGCTTGGCAGAAGGTCAACAACAAAAATGAGAAATAATTGTCGTGATCGAAAGTTGTGGAGAGACATGATCACCTACGCCAGCAGGCTTGGTACTTGATGATGAAGATTTGTCTCCAGTCTAAACCACTGGAAACTACCATTCGTGCTGTTTCGTACCAAATGTTTGTCTGCAAAGCAAGTATTCAGCCTTACCCTATATCGGAGATACTTGCCTTAATAGGAAAATACAGATACACAATTTACTCCCGAGTTGTGATCGTAACCCTATACTATAGTCATGTGTACACCTCCTGCTCTGAAATGATAAGTCTGAAATATCTATCGCCTCGGAAGTTTCCCGATATAATATTATTCATTTATTATTATTTGTCTCCATAACCAATAGCGACATGCATGCAGTGTGAGTGGGACGGACCGGTCATGACTCACAAAGAAGACAAAAATCCAAAGGCCTAGTCGGATCGATTCTGAAGCATAACAACTTGAACAAGCAAACAAAAACGATTATTATTGTATCAGTAGTAGTAAGTAGTCGATCAGAAGAAGAAGGAACGCTGAACAACGCATGGTCTGAAAGCAGCAATCTACTCATTACTAAGAGATGCTGGCGTAATTCAAGTGTATAAGTCAAGATATATCAAGATTCTACACCAAAAAACAGCAGTGTCAACGAAAACGAACTACTCTGCACAAGTAAGACAGGATTGCAGATTAAAGGAATACCCAGTACTTTAAAAATGCCGTGCTGAAGTCGAATATGTTGGGCCGAACATATATATGCTGTCACATCGCAGCTTGTTAGCATCGGCTTGACACAACACAACTATACCCCAACACTCTTTCACTGATAACTGTAGATAAGGCCTGAGCGCAACCCCACATTCGTGACGTCACGTGTCAAAGTTCACATATGCAAGTTATAGACGGCTGACATATCCCTACCTACAACAGACCCTGTTCGCAAAGTTGAAAACGTCACACTAGTGTGGTTGCGATGAGGCCTTCTCCTTTGATTGCGCACTCCTTTAAGAGCGGAGGCATAAGAGGATTACGTATTGGTCCCGTCAATCAGAAACTAAAGCCTGCCAACACATCGTCATCTTTTCATCAGTTTCTTCAAATTCAAATCTCAATAACGTAGGTAGTTCCATCTTTCATTCATTCTGTCCACTATAGTAAGGGTATTCCGCGCATATTTTTTATATCGCGTGGATGTGTGGTTAAGTGGTACACTTTGCTGTAGTAAGCCACAACGTTCGGAGATCCAGTGATTTTCATTCTGATTATTTACTTTTCCAAACTCATCGAGTCAGATATCCATTATTTTCAGCTGGCTCGACTGGAGAGTGTTGCATTGCGATTAAACCCATTGTTACTTTATCGTCCAGTCAGCGCACCGCCACTAATGTTCTTGATTTCTGCCCATTAATCCATATTTAAATAAACCTATTTATACTATCTATATATACGCCTCCGTCGATTAATCTATGTATAAACACATCTATTTGACTAGCTATATATAAGCCTCCGTCGATTAATCTATGTATGGTTGCGTTTGCCCGATGACTAAAGTATTCTAGAGTATCATGGTAGACTAGAATATTCATCTTCATCATCCGCCCTTACAAGGACGTAGTGGACGTGTCTGCGTTGTGTTGTGGTTTGCAGTATAAATGTTACTTTTGCGCCTTTCGGCCCAACACATCCGACTTCAGCACGACATTTTTGAGTACTGGGTTGTCTTCCCTCTTCGATCCCTGCACTCTTGGCCAGACTAGACAGGTTAGTCTGTTACTGGAGGCACCGCAGAGAGGTGGAGCAGGGCTGGATGGTTTTGGTTCACCGATCCTGGCGCAAGCCATCAGCTGTGGGTCGCTGACAACTTCCAGCTCTGGTGCTATGTATAAACACTGCTATTTGACTAGCTATATATACGACTCCGTCGATTAATCTATGTATAAACACAACTATTTGACTAGCTATATATACGCCTCCGTCGATTAATCTATGTATAAACACAACTATTTGACTAGCTATATATACGACTCCGTCGATTAATCTATGTATAAACACAACTATTTGACTAGCTATATATACGACTCCGTCGATTAATCTATGTATAAACACAACTATTTGACTAGCTATATATACGCCTGCGTCGATTAATCTATGTATAAACACAACTATTTGACTAGCTATATATACGACTCCGTCGATTAATCTATGTATAAACACAACTATTTGACTAGCTATATATACGACTCCGTCGATTAATTTATGTATAAACACAGATATTTGACTAGCTATATATACGACTCCGTCGATTAATCTATGTATAAACGGACACATTTATCTATCTATATATCCGCTCCGTCCATTAATCTGTTTAGACACAGCTATTTGCTTAGCAATGCATTCGCCTCCGTCGATTAATCTATGTATAAACGGACAAACTTATCTATATTTCTGTCTCTCTATCTTTATATCTGCATTTTGAGCTATCTCCTAGCTTGAAATTAACATCTTAACTTGTCAAAGACAACTCTATATAACTATCGAACATTATGCTGTTTGTCGATCATTTCTGAATGTCTCCACGACATACGACAGCCAACAGCCATATTGCCACAACTGATGGACAGCTCTCAGAATTGTTGACAAACAAAATAAAAACAAATGTCTCCCCTTTCCTGTGCATTCACATTTTTATTTCAATTTTATTGACTCAGGTTTTCACGTTAAAATCATTCTCTTTTTGGGAAACTTTGCCTTAGGAGATTTTATCATTAAAAAAACCCAGTTTCTATGATTTAGAACAAGTTGATAGCTTTCAAGAAGATGTAGGCAGTGATATTCTGATGGTTAAAAGGGATAAAAAATACAACAGATAATAAACAAAATGTAGATAAAAATGAGACAGATTTTAAAAAAATGAAACGGCGGAGCAACATACTAAAGTAGGCAGACATATCTACAGAGAAACTATGTAGACATGAGAGACATCCAACCTACCATGTTCCTTCATCTTAATGTATAGTTCATTAATTCAAGCTTACATGTTCACTCATCTTACTGTATAGTTCATTAATTCAAGCAACCATATTCATTCATCTTACTGTATAGTTCATTAATTCAAGCTACCATATTCATTCATCTTACTGTATAGTTCATTAAATCAAGCTACCATATTCACTCATCTTACTGTACAGTTCATTAAACCAAGCTACCATATTCACTCATCTTACTGTACAGTTAATTAATTCAAGCTACCATATTCACTCATCTTACTGTACAGTTCATTAATTCAAGCTACCATATTCACTCATCTTACTGTACAGTTCATTAATTCAAGCTACCATATTCACTCATCTAATTGTATAGTTCATTAATTCAAGCTACCATGTTCACTCATCTTACTGTACAGTTAATTAATTCAAGCTACCATATTCACTCATCTTACTGTACAGTTCATTAATTCAAGCTACCATATTCACTCATCTTACTGTACAGTTCATTAATTCAAGCTACCATATTCACTCATCTTACTGTACAGTTCATTAATTCAAGCTACCATATTCACTCATCTTACTGCATAGTTCATTAATCCATTCTACCATGTTCACACATCTTACTGTATAGTTCATTAATTCAAGCTATAATATTCATTCATCTTACTGTATAGTTCATTAATTCAAGCTACCATATTCATTCATCTTACTGTATAGTTCATTAATTCAAGCAACCATATTCATTCATCTTACTGTATAGTTCATTAATTCAAGCTACCATATTCATTCATCTTACTGTATAGTTCATTAAATCAAGCTACCATATTCACTCATCTTACTGTACAGTTCATTAAACCAAGCTACCATATTCACTCATCTTACTGTACAGTTAATTAATTCAAGCTACCAAGTTGACACATCTTACTGTATAGTTCATTAATCCAAGCTACCAAGTTGACACATCTTACTGTATAGTTCATTAATCCAAGCTACCATGTTGACACATCGTACTGTACAGTTCATTAATCCAAGCTACCATGTTGACACATCTTACTGTATAGTTCATAAATCGAAGCTTCTATTTTCAGTGTTCACTTCACTGGAGCCCAAGTTTGACATGCCGATGGTCAATGTGACAGCACAGGAGAAGACCACTGCGGAGCTGCCATGTTCTGTGAGCTCTCTGGGAACTTATCAGGTGATGACCAGAATTCTATAAGAAAGATAAAAGTGACGAGGATAGATAACTTTGGATGAATGAACAAGTTTGAGGAGACAACATGTTGCAAACATTAAGCAGAAATTATTGTTAATCATATATACAGTGTTTTTGATGTTGAAATTGTTATGTATTAAATATATTTGACGTGTGGCTGTGTTTGAGTGTTGGTTATGTGAGGGGATAGAGCAGAACACGATTAGTGTTGTATGTAAGAGATTGAATAAGAAAAGTTTTGAGAGATGGAAATGTGATGCTATAATGTTACAATAAATATATGTGACAACACACATAAACGAGGGCACACACATACAGGACCAAAGCAAAGAAATGTATATAAATAAAAAAAAAATGCGAAGCTGCAGTGAAGTTAATTGTATATATCTGTGTTTGTATTGTATGTTTGTTCCTGCTGAAGACCTATTGAGCCGAAACGTTCTAATTTGTGTCATCCACTTATTACGTACAGCTTTAATCACAGTTTTTTTTTTCTATTTTTTCTGTATATTTTTTCTCTCTCTCTCCATACAAACACACACGCACACACACTCACACACACAAACACACACACTCACACACACACAAACACACACAGACACACACAAACAAAATAATTATTGCCCACGATTCTTTGTAAAATGAAGAACTAAAAATATGACAAGTTATCCGGAACCTCTACGGAGATGAAATGTGTTAGATGAATGACAGGAAAGAGCTTGAGAGACAAGATGATAAATGAAGCACTGAGAAAAAAAAAACTAGGAATAGCCCCTGCAATAGAATATATAAAGAAACAATAGATAAAATGGTTTGGCCACGTGACAAGGCATAGCAATCAAAACACAAAACAATAAGCCTTCAATAAACGTTACGAGAACACTAGACCCAAGGGCAGAACACGAAAAAGGTAGATCGTAGAACACGAAAAAGGTAGATCGTAGAACATGAAAAAGGTAGATCGTAGAACACGAAAAAGAAGGATCGACGGAATATTAGAAGCACTAGGAAACATAACAGCAGCAGAGGCGAACAGAAGAGCAAAAGAGCAAAAGACCACAAAGTATATCTCCCCTCGACGCTGAAAGACAAATGAGGAAGTAAAGAAGAAATAGAAGATGAAGAAGATCTGGAACACTTAATAACCAACAATGGAGGTTGGTAGAAATAAATTGACAAGAAAACAGGAATTGGCAACACTATGTAGAACATGTGGCAAAATACCAGCAAAGCAGCAAAAGGAAACCTAGTGAGAGATATCTTTCCCCATAGCAAAATGACATCGTGTACAATCATGAAAACTATCAGTAAGAAAATTGGGTCTTCTTCTTTATAATCTTTTGCCCATCAATTCCCCACGGAACACTCGTCTCCAACAAACAATTTCCAAGCCATCCTATTTGAACGCATTCTCTTAAGATCGCTCCATGTCTTCACCATCTGCTTCATCTCTGCTTCTAATTGTCTTCGCCAAGTATATTTTTGCCTTTCACTTTGTCTCCTCCCCTAAGGATTCAAATAAAGCGCCTGCTGAGTAATATTGTTAGTTATCTTTCTCAGTGTATGTCCTATCCAGTGCCATCTTTTTTGTTCCATACCTTTGGCTTAATCTATTCTGAACGTGATGTTTGTGAATCTTTTGTATTTGCATTTTTACACGTGGAATAGTCGAAGCAAAATGTTCTTTCTTTTCAGAAAACCTTGGGTAGTAAAGGCAAACAGTCAACAACATAACTGATACGATG